>CAIGQQ010004433.1:18091705-18150790 GCA_903798035.1 Danio albolineatus
TGTGTGTGTGTGTGTGTGTGTGTGTGTGTGTGTGTGTGTGTGTGTGTACAAACCAGGGTATTTTTGTTCGTTTTTACAAATTTTACTTAACATTTATCAACATGTACATTTTTCTACACCGTGTTTCATTAGCACGTTGTTTGAGGTGTTTTACTTATTGTTATGGTCAGCCATTTCCAGTGCCATATCTCATCACTTTTCCTTCTTGTTAACCATCAAGTCAAATGATGTCATATTATTTATTAAATTTCGCATTAATTGTATTTTAATAACGTCTGCCCCTACCCCAACCCTAAATCCAAGCGTCACAGTAATGTAAAAACAGTTGTACCGAGTATTATTAATGTTATTTATTAAATTGCCAAATATATTGTATTTTTAATGTCTATTCCAACCCTAAACTCAACCAACACAGTACTGTAAAAATATTAATTCACAAAAAAGATTGCAATATTGATGTGCGTATCCACAGCTGTGTCCTATATAGACTTTACCTCATCTCCTGGCTGTATTTGTTAACTAAGGCAAACATGCTTGGAAAATATACATTTCAAGAGCTTGAAATGTAAAAAGTAGATAAACTGAAATCTTGTGCAGCTTAAGCTTAATGAGTCCTGTTGATCATACATGACAAAAAGTGTAGCACTAATGTTAGCTAGCTAGTAAAACATTCAGTGTAGCCTATGTTAGAAAGCATAAATGATCACTGGCTGAAATGAAAATGTAGGTGATTAGGTTGTGAGGTAACTGCTGTTAATGCTTGACGATTTCTTGCCTTTAGATCATTTATAGGTCATGGAATTTCATCATTTTACTTTGTGAAAGACTGGGAATTTGGCATTTTGCGGAATGGGAACCCTAAATATTACCACCACTACTACCACTTCTACTACTGTATTTGTAATATTTCTACTAATTTCTTGTTGTTACTTTTATTCTTTGTATGAATTAATATTAAATCAATACACAACTAAAATAAATTCAGATGGTTTGACCTGCACCTTTCATATGAAAACACTGAAAAAAATTACTTAATTACTTAATTAAGGTTTTCCTTTAAACAATGTGGTAAGCAAAATAATGTTTTCTGTTTGAAACAAGATTATTTCACATGTCAGCCTAAAATTCCTTGTAAATATATTCATATTCAGACCATCCTATGTCAAATCAGTCATATACTGTAGCCTAATAAAATGTGTATCTGGTAATTCATAGTAAATACTAGTGTTTTTGATCTATACTAGTGAAGTATTGTTGTTTTTCACTGTGGTTAGTATTTATAACACTTGGCAATGAATACTACAGTGTACTGTAGCAGTGAACTTACAAAGTGTTATAAATACTGTAATATTTTGGTTTTAGTATTGTAAACTGTGGTATATTGTAGTATAATATATACAGTTAGTTGTAGAAAACTTAGTACAGCATTGAGTGATTTGTTTGGATTACTATAGTTGTTGTATACCACAGCAGATTAATTCAAGTACTTTACTATTGTATGGTTGAAAAACTCTATGGTTGGAGTTCCAGTGTTATCTGAGCACCTGATGTGTTCTTGTTTATGGATATCCTGCATTATACAGGCGGAAAGCAGTTAAAACATGTCCCCACTATGTATATAGTGTATATAAATAAATATGAAATATAAATAATATAAAATATAAATACTTTAAATCTCAACTGGGCTACAAATAAATGTTTTAGGTCAAAGGACTGACAAAATAAGGTACCAACCTTAAAATGTTTTGATTAAACATAAATGGAGATACATTTTTATCAATATATTTATTATTTTCGCATCTGCATCTGAGTCAAATCAATGCACAAGTTAACATTATTTTTTAATCTTCCACCACCTTCCCCTTTCTGAACAGACCATTTAAATTGATCTTATCATGATGCATTGAGCACTAACATTCAAAATTAGATTAGATTAGATTCACGTTTATTGTCATTACACATGTACAGGTACAAGGCAACGAAATGCAGTTTAGGTCTAACTAGTAGTGCTATAGCAGCAAGTGCAGAATACAGGTATAAATTATAAAGTGCAGTTAAAGAAAAACTATGTTGATATATCAGAAAAAACAACAACAAATAAATTAATTTACTTAATTCATGAAGAAGAATACTAAACAAATACAAATAATTCACTTTTTTGTTGTTTTTTCCTTCTGATATTGAATGTTTATGCTCAATGAATAACTATAATAACAATTAATACACTAATTAAAATGTCAAATCAGTCAATAACTCTCCAAATTATTTATGTATATACAATAAATTGTCTTCAAAACTTCTGATAAATAAAATTCAGAAGCATGGATCACAAAATAATTGACATTACCGTTTTAAATTGTGAACAGTCAAAGTTAAACAGTGTAACGCAATGGAGGCTTATTTACTAAAAATAAGCAAATAATGCGATCATGTGATCCATAAAAAAGGAACCACAATCTGATTATGAGCAATTCATTTTTATTTATTTTTACATGTCATCTGTAAATGCATTGGGTTAAAATAACCCAAAGTTGGGAAGGTGCTATAATAACCTATACTTGGGTTATATGTAGGCATGGGACGATAACCGTTTTCAGGGTATACCGCGGTTTTGAAAAGTCAAGGTTATCATACCGCCAAAATTTTCTGCTATACCGTTCCTAAGGTATGGGTAAGATTTTTTATTTACATTTTTTCTTTTTCTTTTTTTTTTTAGGTGTAAATTGTAAAGAAATCTGTGTTTGTTTGTTTTTTTTAAACAAACGTAGACCGCAGAAGTCAAAGATTCACTTGAATTATTCAGCCTGACATGTTTACTGCCCCAAAATATTATAAATGTTTCTAAAAATAAAATATATTGTGTTCAAAAGGGAAAAAGGTTTTGATTTTTACCCAGACATTTAAAAACAACATATTTTAGAGGCGTAATCACAATACTGTCATACCACGAAACCGTGATATTTTTATTCAAGGTTATCATACTGTCAGAATCTTATACCGGCACATGCCTAGTTATATGTTGGGGTATTTTTAACCCAACTTTTTTTACAGAGTGATTATACAGGCTGAAAGCAGTTCACATTTGTCTCCACTTTGTATATAGTGTATATAATTAATAGTTTGTAATGCTGGATTACAATTAATCTCTACTTTAAATCTCAACTGGGCTACAAATAAAGGTTTTAGGCCAAAGGACTGACAAAAAAAAGGTAAGACGGTTCCTCAACAAACCTTAAAAACATATATGGAGATCCTTTTCTGCATTTTACAGAATCAAATCAATGCACAAGTTCACATTATTTTTTCTAATCTTCCACCACCCTCCACTTTACGGACAAACCATTTAAATTGATCTTATCATGATACATTGAGCATTAATGTTCAATATCCGAAGGAAAAACAACAAACGAATAATTAATTAGGAAGAAAACTAAACAAATACAAATAATTCACTTCTGATATTGAATGTTCATGCTCAATGAATAACTGTCATTAAAATACATTCATTAAAACGTTACCACGTCACATCAGTCAATTACTTTCCAACTTATTCAGGTATATACAAATAATTATCTTTAACATTTTTTTTCAGATGAAACATTATTTTTTCAACAGGAACGTAGGATGAATAGTAAAAAAATTCAGAAGAATGCATCACAAAATAATGAACATTACCATTTTAAAATTGTGAACAGTCAAACTTAAAGCAATGGAGGCTTATTTATATACAATCCAATAACATGTGATCACATAATCCATAAAAAGGAACCACAATCTCATTATGAGCAGTTACATTTTCTTTTACATGTCATCTGATTACAAGTGCATATTATTAGAAGTCTATTTACATAATCAGGATCACATGCAGTCAGTTACTTCCCAGGATTGTGCAGTGTATACATTGAACATACATTCTTGTCATTTAATAAAGGAGGAAGAAGAAAATGTGTTTCTCTTTCCTGTTTACATGCACTATTCACTTTTTTTTTAGTTCCAAAGTATGATACCTGTGTAAAATGTAGGTAGTATAATGTCAGGTGAATCTCTGAGCTGTGTGCAGAGGAATAATTAAATCAGAGTGGAACTTGTAGTAATTTTGGCTCTCAGTGAGCATCACACAACTAAAGGGGGAAGTTCAGAAAAATCACAGAACTATTACCCGGAGCAGTTTTGCTGTTACGGGGCTGTGTCTGTACCCGAGAGTGAGTAACATACGCTTACTTCCCCTCTGGACTCTCCAACTCTGAGCCTAGGAGTCATGAGACTAAGCACATGACAATGTACACCTCATTTAATGTCCACAAGCAAATGAACACTCCTTCGACATTTCACTAACATTTAAAGCATTCATAAAAGCGTGTTTTTAGGTCATTGTAACTTTCTAAACCGAGTTAATCATGTTATAACTTAGTTACACAAGTCACTTTAACAAAATATAAGTTCAATGGACTCATAAGGTTAATGTGATTCAGCTTAAAAATTAAGGCAACCAGGATTTTTTTTACAGTGTGGTTAGCTACAGGCTTTCAGCTTTCTTCAATTATGTTTTTGTGTGTGTGTTCAACATAATAAAGAAACAAATAAAGGTTTAGAACCACTTGACTGTGACTAAATGGTACGTGAATCTTCAATTTTGTGTGAACTACCCCTTTAACACTGTTATAATTGATATAGTTAAATCATAAAAAAATTAAATCTCATCCACATGCAATATGTTGCAAATTTCAGGTGGTTATTAACCAATTAAACAAGTTCTACCAGTTAAATAACTGGTTTCCAGTACAATATTCTCCCTGTGATTGTGGATAGATAGATCGTTCACACACCATAGTGGAAGCCTGCAATGGAACGTACCAAAAAGGCCTACAAAATAGGGGTGTCTATAATACGACAAAACCATCGAATGCTCGCACAAAATTCTTCACGTTCATTCAGTTCTACTAAAGCACTATAAAAAAATCATGCCTGCGATCCCGTGACAGTCAGTCATTGCACAATCCTAAAAAGAAATATCTTGCGCATTCATAAGTCATCCCCGCAGAAGCGGAAATGGACCCTGCACTCATGTCTTGATCATGTGACTCTCTCCATTTCGCCATTTTCTTCCTCTCCGCCGGCGACCAGCCTCCTGTCGGGTTTGTGACCGTCTCTCCTGCAAGACCTGTCAGCCAAAAGAAGACCTCATTTAGAGTCTAAACCCTCTAGACTGAAGCTTTCCTCCCTTTTCTGCCTTTAGTTTTAGTCTCAGTCTCCCGAACGCGCGAGAAGAATGGCCACCCAGAACCCCATGTACGCTCCCTTCTTCGCAGTGATGGGTGCCTCCTCAGCGATGGTGTTCAGCGGTAAGGTTTATCCTCTATATTAAATGTCATTCAGTTGAAATGCTTCATTGACTGTGCTGTAATGCGGTATCGATCTCGCTGGCTCGTGTATACCTGTTGTTGGACGAGAAGACGGGATGCGAAGGTTTCCATCACGGCGCATGACGTCTCAGTTGACGTAATGTCCATAAATTATTTATTTCGTTTCATTATATTTCCTTCAACTGCTACGTGGAAAACTTAAGACTCCGTTCCAGTCTCGCTTGAGCAGAGTGTCCTGTTGTAATGTTTGCGCAAGGACGTCGTTTATTTGATGTCCTTTATTTAAACCTTCCTTTATTATAATCATCACCTCTAATGGCAGACAGACTTCATATATTGGGCTAGAGACTGTAATAAGAGCAGCGTCCTCTCTACGCGATTGATTTGTGTCAGGCCAAGACCAAATGCATTACTTAATTAACATAAACAGGTTTGCTGTTATCAAATGCGACAGCCCTTTTCTGTTAAAACACGAACTACACGCCCAGGCAAAGCGTCCTTGCGGCAGCTATAATGTCTGTTTTGGAGACTTCCTTGTTGTTTTTTCCGTCAAAGTTAAGGTATTACTTTAGTGCATCTTATTAGATTGTGTAAGTGCGGTCTCAGCAGTCCTGGAGTGATCCAAATAAATGTTGGTTTCCCTATAAAGCAAGTGACTCGCTGCTGTAATCATGTGACTGAAGGCAACTGGCATCACTCTGTGTTTTGCTGACCTTGCCTTAAAGTCTTAAAAGCAGAACCACACAGGTGAATAAGGTACAAGAATGTACTGATGACATTTAGTCGTATGTTAGTTTTAATAAAGGGACAGGTCATCTAAAAATGAAAATTACTGCATCTCTCTGTTTTAAACCTTTGAGGTTTTTCTCTATTGAAGATGAAAGAAGATGTTTTGAGGAATGCTGCTGCATACTGACTATGGAAGCATAACTACTATGGATGTCAATGTGTGCCAGTGACCAACATATTTCAGAATGTCTTCATTTGTGTTCAGCAGATGAAAGAAACTCAAATGGGATTTGAACAAATATAAGTAAAGTAAATGATGACTGAATTAATTTTTGGGTGAGCTAAAATGCTAACTAAAAATGCTAACTAAATAAACACTTTTTTTCCAAAGAGCTGAAATGTATTCAGGTATACATTAATTGAATAATCAAATGTAAAATAATACTGCAGTCTTCCTTTATAAACAATTCAGTAAATTTAATCATAATTATTTTTTCAAAGTTACAAGCTGTGCCATATCTTATGCCTAAATTCTTTTAAAACCCTCACACAATCACAGGCCTCAAAAAACACTTGTGAAATTAAGAAATTATAATCCAACATTGCGTATACTTGATGTGACTATTGTGAATGAACACATTGCCATATCAATGCTGAAACGATGTATTGTGCAGCCCTGCTTAAGGTTACAATTCTTAGATTGAGATTAATGTTATTATTAATGTAAAGGATTTGCATGCATTACAGTGCAGCGACTGAAATTTACTGTCACCCTTTTCAGCTCTGGTAAGTTTGCACAGCTGGAAAAGGTACAAGTTGACAGTGCCAGGTTTGAAAATTAGGTTTTTGAAAAAAGTTTTTACAGAGATTTTGGGTGCCACAAATTAGAAAAAAAGCTAAATATTATAGATGTAATAAAAAAAATAAAAAAAAAATATATATATATATATATACACACACACACATACATACATACTTACATACATACATACATATACATATATATATACATACACACATAGGGTAAGGAGGTAATAAAGTTAAATGGTAAAAATACTAAATATATATGTAATAAAAAAAGATATACATACATACACACACAGGGTGTCTGCAGGGTCTTAATGTCTTAAAAAAACTAATTTAAATTCACTGAAATGTTTTGTGTTGTAGGCCTTAAATCATTTTAAACGGGTCTTAATCTCCCCATGTCCCTGTAAAGCTATACCCAATTGGGCCAACACCAATCCAGTCACTAACAATATATTTCAATAAAAGTTTTAAGAAACACTTATTTATTGACTCTGCTTACTTATTAATATGGCTTAATTATCTTCCTTACGATAACATTTTTTTAACAGGTTTTTTTTTTACTTGGCCGTTTAAAAAATCTTTTGGGTTTAGCCTTGTGCAATTCTGAAATGTCATTCATTTTGGTCTTTAAAAAGGTCTTGATGAAACCTGTAGAAACCCTGTGTATAATATTTCACAGAGTGATGTATGAAACCACATAATGTTTCCATGTTCAACAGAAGAGACTTTTGGATATCTCTTTTTATAATGACAGAGATCAGAAAATATTTTCAAAAGTAAATATTACAAATTAAAAAAAAAAAGTTTATAAAGCAAATGATGTTTTAACAAACCACTCTGTAAAAGAAGGATAAACCAAATATATTAACTGTAATATAATGTGTTTTTGGAAGTCATTTTGTATGCGAAGAAGGCTTGTAAACATGGTATAAATCATAAAATGGAATTATGCAAGTGATATAAATTTTAAAAACATTGAATAATAATGACAGGATTAAATCTAGAAAACATTTTTATAGAAGAGAAACTGTAAATCAATTTTATTGCATTATAAATCAACAAATGCATCAGAAAATCTCTCAATGGTCTGACAAAATATATTTTGAAAGCATTCTACATCGTTTGAGTGATGTATATAATTAAATCCCTCTATAATAATAATAATAATAATAGGGGTTAAATAGGCCAAATCCTTTCTGATCGACCAGGAAATGAAAACCAGCACGCAGGTTTTGTCTGTAGTGTTGTCTGAAAACAGTTTTGCAGTGTTGATGGACAAACTAGTGTGTTGTTGGGGGCTGATATTTAGTACATATGTGTCAGAATCATGTGGTTGTTGTGTAGAATGTGTGGTTGTTTGCAGTGTTGGGGGTGTAATTAGTTACAAAGTAACTAGTTACTGTAATTAAATGGCTTATCCGCTGAAAAAGAAAAGTTCACTTATGTATTTTAGTTTATTTGCAGTATTTAAGGCACTAAAAACACAGCACTTCTGTGTAAATGAATTGAGGGATTTTTTTTATACAAATATATTTTGCAGAATATTTCAAAAAAATGATTTACAGTTGCATAAACTTGAGACGGGGAAGAAAAGTGTATATAGAAGGTCAATTTGTATGACAATTGCACGTGCATTAAATTAAGAAATTAATAACAACTTATGTTATGAAATATGCTGTCATTACATTGAAACGTATTTTTAATACAGATAAAATTCTTAATTCATATAAGATTCATTTATCAGATTATTGTGACAGTGACAAACAAAAGTAAAAAAAGGATAATAACAGTATGTATAGATGATAAAAATATATATAACAGTACAACACTGATTACAATCTAAAAATAAACCACACTATAACCCACATATTGTGCAACAAACAGTACATGATGTGCATAAACGATATATGATGTGCATTCATTTGACAAATTAAACATATAAACTAGCCAGTAACGAAAGTTAAGGTTGGCATATTGATGTATTGAGTAAAATAAATAATGAAAAGAAATGGGAAAGTATACTAAACTGAATAGGCTGGGTGGTTAATGTTTATGTTTTTAACATTTTTCTTTTTTTAAGTAAAGTTAAAAGCCCCTTTCTGGCTAATAATTAAACAATTAAAATACTTATTTTGTTTATGTGTGCAATGAGATTTATAGACATTTTATAGTAGTGTTATTGAGTCAAGTAATTAAATTACTTATTAGGTAATTAAAGTTAATTGCAGAGTTAGTAAATGCAAATTTAATAATGTAGTAATTAATAACTTTACCAAATACTAATGGATTGTTAAAGTTGGTATTTCTCAAACCTATAAAGTGTGTTTTCTTGTGTTTTAACTCAGTGTAACCCAACATAGTGCATGTTTTCCTCTTTTCTCATGGTAATTGTCCTCCACTCTTAATACTTACACTCATATTTTTTGAAAAGGGACAAAAAACCTATTTGTGACTAGTGTAAGAATATTTAGACAATATTAAAACATATTTCAATAGAATGTGTATGTTTAAATGATATGAGAACATTTTTATTCAGAACATATTTCAAGGGAAGTGTCTAAAAAGGGGGAAATTTATAATATTTATCATTATTCAAACTAAAAGATTGTTTATGACTCTCTTATTTGTGTGTGTGTGTAGAATGAATGTTTATTAAGAAACTGATATCATTGCATGTTATATATTGTATGTGCAACCCACCGATCCTACTACACTCAGGACTACACTACCTGGGATCAAACCAGCATTTCTTTGTATGGGAGTCGGTTGCTCTAACAAGGAGGCTGAAGACGATGGCCACTAGCGTCTGTCGCTAAAGCACCTTTAGAGGTCAGAGAAGTGAGGTTTACCTGCGTAGCACTTCGCTAGCTGGCCTCTGTTACACTCGTCCCCCTAAACCTCATTCCTGTCCCAGATGAGCCCCCAAGTGTAACCCACTAGTCCTACTGCACCCAACCCAGTCTGAGCTGGGATCAAACCGGCTTTTCTTTGCATGGGAGTAGGTTGCTCTAACAAGACCACGGCCACTAGCGTCTGTCACTAGAGCACCTTTAGAGGTCAGAGGAGTGAGGTTTACCTGCGTAGCACTTCACTAGCTGACCTCCATTACATAGGTTTAGCATAGGTTTTGCCATGAATGTAGCCAAAGCTGATGATATGACATTAATAATTGTCCTCCTCTCTAACTGTTTTTAGCGCTGGGTGCTGCATACGGGACGGCCAAGAGCGGCACAGGCATTGCTGCCATGTCAGTGATGCGGCCGGAGCTGATCATGAAGTCCATCATTCCCGTGGTCATGGCGGGTATCATTGCCATCTACGGCCTGGTGGTGGCTGTACTCATTGCCAACAATATCGGTGATACCATCTCGCTCTACAAGTGAGTCATGCAAATGTGTGTTTGCGTTTTGTCTGATCACGGTCTTCCTGGAAATCACTTTGAACTTCCTCTTAATCAACAAGCAGCACATTTATTGGTGGTGGATTATTCTGCTGTCATTTCAGTTGTTAACTCTGCTGTAATATCAGTTTAATGAAACGCAAATAATCAAGTAAATACAAAATCAATGTTTTTGTTTTATTTTATTATTGTAGTTGGTTTATGTGGCAGTTAATTCATAAAGCTCTCCAAATGCCAGAGAGTCAGGTATGGCACTAATGAGATTATAAAGCAATGAGGATACTCTAGATGTAACACTATATATTTAACAGATTGGCAGTGAGAGTATGTAAACAACTATGTGGTTCGGCTGTTATCGTTTTATTCATTTCATGAAATATTTAAGCTTTAATAATTTAATAGTAATATATAATATAAAGTAATAATAAATAATAAAAAATAAACTAAATAAACAGCAGTACAGCTAGATTACCAGACATTCAGATAAAATGGAAAATCTAGAAATAAAACTATATAATGTTAAAGGTCATAAAATAACACTGCCATGTTGAGGTTTAAGGTTTCTTTTTGTTGTAAATTATTATTTCTTGTGTTATAACAATTTCTATAATAATAATGGTTATAATAAAAATCGCTAAAGAAAATACTTTATACAGTTATACTGAAGTGTGTTGCATGGGGCTTTAGAGGATATTAAATGAAAAATGATCGAAATAAAGGATTATATAAAGAGATGTGTTTTTTTTTTTTTTTTTTTTCTATTTTCATTTTTGTAAATTATTATATTTTATTATTATTATTATTATATTATAATATTTTCTTTATAGTCTAGACATATGACACTGGTACACATATCTTTTTTAATATTAAAAACTGATTAAGGCTATTTTTTTTTTGGAGAATGACCGTGTGATTTATTCACTTTCAAGGCTTCTTTCAGTCTAATCCAGTCAGAGTTATTTTGGGCATTTCCAGCTCTACTATGGCAAAAGTTTGCTGATTTTTATCTGCAATTTTGAAGAAGTCCAACATAGCACATCCATGTCATTCTTTTGACGTGTACTTTTTTGGTGTATCAGAAACTTCATTGAATATTATTTGTCATATTTAAAAGAAACGTTGAGGGGGAAATGGAGTTTAATGTGGTGCTGCTTGAAATTTCTGAGATCCACTTTATATCATATATATAGATATATCAGGCAGTGAAGATAACAGATTTTTAAAGAAATCAGATCTTAAACGTGGCAATTTTACAATGGACAGACAGTTCACCGGAATCTCTGAGGCTGTCTGGCTGAAATTAAAAGTCCACGTGCATGTACCCCATTGGAGGCCAACAGCTGATTAATATAGTTTTTTCAAAAGTTTGTGCAAGTTTGCAAAAGGCCAAACACACAGTGAACAATGGACTTTTTTTTTTTTTTAAACTTCAACTTCAGGAATGTTTGAACTGATCTCTGAAGTTTTTCTGTGGCCAACTTTCTCTTATAGCAATAAAATATTCTGCCTCGCAAAGTAAAAACAACCAGGTCATTGAATATTAACCAAAATCAAAATACAGCAAACATTTGAAGTAGTTCAACCAGTGGAAAAATACATCACTTATTGGCTTAAAGATATCCGCCTAATTTTGTTCTAGCACTGAAAATGATGGCATTAAAATAGCATTATCAGCTTATATCAATATAGACATCTGCAGCTGAAGTTAGCCCTCCTGAAATATTAACAGATTTTTTTCTACTTATTTCTAATCATAAGAGTTTTAATAACTCATTTTAAATAACTGATTTCTTTTATCTTTGCCATGATGACAGCACATAATATTTTACTAGAGAGTTTTCAACATACTAGAGCTTAAAGTGACATTTAAAGACTTAACTAGGTTAATTAGGTAAGTTAGGGTAATTGGCCAAATCATTGTATATCGATGGTTTGTTCTGTAGACTATGGAAAACAAATATTGCTTAAGGGGGCTGATAATATTGACCTTAAAATGTAAAAAAAAAGCTGCTTTTATTCTAGCCAAAATAAAACAAACAAGACTTACACCAGAAGAAAAAAATGTATAGAAAAAAACTGGAAAAATTCATTATTTGGGAAATATAAAAAAGGGGGAAAAAATCACAGGAAAATCGTGCATTTCTATGAATGATCTTGCATGTCGTCTTAATATAAGAAATATTGTCACCGAAATCACTGTGTAAATGTGTGTTCAGGAGTTTCCTGCATCTGGGTGCGGGCCTGAGTGTGGGTCTGAGCGGTCTCGCTGCCGGCTTCGCCATCGGGATCGTGGGAGACGCAGGTGTGAGAGGAACAGCCCAGCAGCCGCGTCTGTTCGTGGGCATGATCCTCATCCTGATCTTCGCAGAGGTGCTGGGGCTCTACGGCCTGATCGTCGCCCTTATCCTGTCCACCAAGGGTTAATCGTTGCTCCTATCCTCTCTTACACATGAACAAACACACACAGACACACACACACCAACACAAACATCCTCCTATAATGATACACAACGAGTAAACTTCACCGCCCGAAATGACAAGAGAGGAATTTTTTTGCGTGCATGCGTGTATCGTGAGTGTGCTGTTTGCGACGAGTGAGCGTGAGATTGATCTTCCTCTCTGTGTAAAGTAGCCTGACGTGTGTGTTTTTCTTTCCCCCCTGTAAATGCGCTGTGTAGCTATCGCTCTCGTCCCGTGTGTGTGTGTGCGCGCGTGTTTAAATATAGACGCCCTCTTTCTCCTACGCTACACTTTTTGTTTGTCATCCTCCTTTTTTATTTTGTTATAATTTTACTCTCCTTTAAAGAACAAATCAACTGTTTCGTTTAGTTTGTTTCTCACTTTCGGGACCATTCATTCGCATTATTAAAACACTGATGTTGAGGACCTAAATGTAAAAAAAAGATGGATTATTGCTGTTTGTTTTCTGTTTCTGATGATTATTTATGAAGATTTTGAGATGTTCATTAAACAGTTTAAATGGATCAAAGTCTTTATCGAAATCCTGACTATATATAAATGCAAAATGTGAGTGTTGGGTGTGCGCGAGTGTGTGTGTGTCAGAAAATATATATAAATATCTGTATAGGTAGGTGAATTGCACTGTGGGAAATTTGTCAGTTCTTCTGGTATGTAATCACTGATTGCCATTGAGAGCGTTGTCTTAATCAAGATATAGATGTGCAAGTTTAGTGTGTGTGTGTGTGTGTGTGTGTGTGTGTGTGTGTGTGTGTGTGAAACGAACGAATGAATGCCTGTGTGTTTGTGAGAGCGCATGTGTGTGTGTGTGTGTGTGTGTGTGTGTTTTAACTCTTACCGTGATATTTCTTCATGCGTGTAGCGTTTTACCTGTAGTTGATACTGTTTCTGGGTCCGTTCATGGGTGAACACCAGCGCAGCTTGTCCAGTTTCCGAATAAAACTTCCTCAACCTTATTTCAGTTTCTCTTTCATTCACACACCGTTCAGTCAACAAAATGGAGCCTTTTCATATTTAAAGGAACTCTCAACTTCTTTTATTTGGGAGTTATCATGGCATGAATATCATATGATTGCGTCTGCTGCAGCCATGGTACGACTGCAAAGTTCCTTGATTTTTTTTTTTTTTTTTACTCCAGAATGAAAGTATAATTTGGTGGCTCAGTGGTTAGCATTGTCGCCTTACAGCAAGAAGGTTTCTGGTTTGAGTCTGCTGGGTCAGTTGGCGTTTCTGTGTGTTTGCATGTTCTCGTGTTGGCGTGGGTTTCCTCTGTGTGCTCTGGTTTCCCACACTGTCCAAAGATATGCGGTATAGGTGAATTGAGTAAGCTAAATTGTCCATAGTGTAGGAGTGTGTTTGGGTGTTTCCCATTACTGGATTGTGGCTGGAAGAGCATCTGCTGTGTAAAACGTATGCCCTAATAGTTGGCGGTTTGTTCCGCTGTGGCGACCTGTGAAATAGAGACTAAGCCAAAGGAATAGGAATGTATACATGTACAAAAACTTGTTAGTCAACAAAATGGAGCCTTATTTGATTCACATTTAAAGGAACACTCGGTTTATTTTTTCGGAAAGTACCATGGCATGGAAATTAGTTCTGACATGACCGCAAAGTTCCTTGACTGTTACACCAGAACGGCAGTATAGCTCCAAGCCATATCAACCTAGAATGTACCAAGTATTCATTTTCTGTTTGTCTTTGTAGCTAAAGAAGAGTCAAGCTTTACAAATGAAATCAAAACTAACCACATGATTTTGATGGCTCCCCGCTCGCATTTGTAATCTAAAATTAAAATCTAAAAATGCACTTCCTGTTTGTTTTTAGTGAAACACTCATATTGAGGTATTGGGTGTGGCTAATATACTTAGCCACGCCCCTTCAACTGTCAATGTTATGACAACAAACAGAAATGGTGTAGAGGAGGTGTGTGTCAGATTGTAATAACTCTTCTGAAACCCTTTTCCTGATCCTTCTGAATGAAATGCCTACTTTACTACGTCCAACCAGCTTGCAGTAGAATAAAACAAGCCACGCCCACTGTTTTCTCATTTAATATTCTATTCCTCTATGATCTGCATCACATTATGGAAAACAACGGTCTCTGCTTTTGGTCCATGTGGACATTAAATAGTAAAATTGTTCATTATTTTTTGTAATTTTTGAACAGATGCTAATGGTCTAATCCGATTCAATGAGTTATGCTAAGCTAAGCTAAAAGTGCTCCACCTGACACAAAGATCGACTGGATGAATTAAAAAATTATAAAACTGAACTGTTTAACCCGTGGGGAGTTTCAAATAGTGGTGTGTTCTTTTACTAGCCTGTCACTGAACACTGAAATATGCTGCAGTGGTACATTTAATATATTCTACTTCATTCCCTGAATAGTGTGAAATGAGGGATTAGTGCACAGGTGACCATCTGCCCGTCTGAATCACTGCATTGCAGCCTCAACCAAACTTGATCACGCTTTTCTGCTGCAGTCACGACTCTATAAAGAAGAGAGAGGACGCTATAGAGCTGCACTTTTATTGGACATCATTTTTGATCATCAAATATATATATAATTAGATAAATATATGATCATATAAATCCAGTCTGCAATAAAACATAACGGTGATTGTTCAGTAATGTTTTTGTTTATGATGTCACGTTAGCAATATGAAAATAACATGGCAGAAATACGTCATCAGAACATGTGCAGGTCAGGATTTTGAAGTCCAAGGAATTTTTATTTATTATTTTATTTTAATTTATTTATTAAAGGCATTTTTTAAATATAAAATGATTAATTATTAATTATGAACTAATGTATTTGTTTAAGCGGGCATGTTGGAATGTTTCTTTTGTGATGTTTTCTTCTGATTTAAAACCAAAAGCAGTCGAACTTCACATCTTTTGATTGAAAAATGTAATATTAAGATGTTTTTGCACAACAGTAACATTATCTGTATGCGAGTTAAGCACCAAAAGTGTCACTTATTTATTTTTTTACTTTATTGAACAAAGTAAACAATACAACTATAAATGGCCTGGTACAAAATACCACAACAGACAAGCATCATAAACAAAATGTAATAAAAAAAAAGATAAATCCCAAAAAAAAGAACACCTACTGTAGAGGTTTTCAGCAAGTTCAAAGTGTTATATTAAATCACAGAGAATTACAGCATTATTTTTCTTCATTGGCTTAAGTGATAGAAAATAAAGACATAGTTCATTGTGAAAAACATAATTTTGAAAAAATAATATTTTTTTTATAAAAATAAAAGCATGTAAATCTTCAGAGAATCGTAGAGAATATGCTCTGGTTTCAATCTGATCATCACAAAAGGAAGAATTGTTTTCATCAAAACCCAATCGACATTTAAAAAAGAATATCTTCAGAATGACAGATTCCATGTAGAGTTTTAAAATGATGGAGTTCCTTTACTTTTGGTGCCACTGTAAACTTCAAATGTTTTGCTCTAAGCAATTATTTTTTTTCTAAGAGAAATAATAAAATAATGCATTTTTATTTGAACAAAAGGCGTGTAGATCTTTAATAAAAATATTCCAGATTACAGTATTGAATAAGTGTATATCGATATTGAAACTCCATTCACCAAGGTGTTATATTATTTTGAGACAGATTACAGAACATCTGAAATAGATTGTGGGATACCTTTGATGATATTATCATATTGTTTTCTGTCAAATAAATTAAATTTAGAACTAAACATTTCAAAACACATTACTTCGGTATTATCTAACATCTGCATGACTGACCATATTCCTTTCTCCCACCAGTTTTCGTAAAATAAAGATTTGTCCCTAAATATAACACATCTATTGTTCCATAAAGGAATATTATGGGGAGTAAAATTATGCTTATAGATTTGTTTTCCAGTAAAGTAAAACCTGCTGATGAAACACATATTGTAATTTATTAATATTGGATGTGAGTTTTTTGACAAAAAGTGTCACATTAAGCTTGGATTTTTACTTCCTATTTTATTAATGTATGTTTAATTAAACCACATTAGTTGTTTTATTTAAACAGACAGATGCAAATAATTTTTTTATTTTCAGTGAAATTATGAGATAAATTGAAATAACATGTAAAAAATTAACTGAATCCTTGTTGTCTTTAAACAAAAGTTAACTTATTTCTCGATTATGATTTTGCCAAAAAAGTGTCTTCAGAAAGGTCTAGTTAGTTTTGCACAAAGACATTATTTTTTACATTTTAAATGATTTAATCTAATTTATTTAATCACTTAAATAATACACATATCTCCCATTATGTGTTATTAAAATACACACACCGGTTGTAATAAACATATAAGGACAATTATGATATACAGAAAAAAAATAATTATTTTACTTTAAAACAAAATGTAACTGCTTGTTAATATTTAAGAATTAAATGCTAATTTCAAGCAAGGTATGCAAAACAGAACATCCATAAATAATCAATTAAACTTACTTGTGGGAGATTACCATAGCAGTATATGAAGAAAACACTTTAATAAGTCTGTATAAATATAACAGTCTAAAATCAATCCAGTTTATTAATAATGACAGTTTAACATCTGCCTCTGAATACTGTCGCTACTCTCTCCTGGATGGATGGGGAAGTGCGAAAGGCCAGAAAGGGGTTTAGCCTTCAACGTCTGATTGACAGCTGTCTGGACCTGTAGCTACGCGAGGTGGAAAATAAACCACGCCCACTTAAGATTCTCATCCAACGGAGTTTAATCTAAGTAGGCGGGACTTGCTAAAGCATTGTTTACGTCTGTCGTGAAAGTAGGTCACAGGAAAGTGTGACAGTTAGCTGGTGGACAGAATCCGATTGCTTTTTGCAGATCCACACATTATTATTGTCATAATATTATTTGCAGGTATACGAGGCTTTAACGGTCGCGGTGGTATCCCTGAAAGACGGGTAAGTTTGCTTGTGTTTGTGCTAGAGAATGTAGCAGTCAGGATGTAGCGGCTGCTAAGCCTTCGTTAGCGCCAGGATCATATTTATGCAAAAGCCTGTTGCACTTCCTTACTATTCGCAATATATATCGACACTATGTTAAAATCCAATGAATTTTACTTGTTATTAGCGTAATTGAAAGATAATTTATTTTCTATTAGCGAAAGAGCCTGCAGATTTGGCTCTCGATGACTTTCGGCGAGGCCTAGCTAAAGAAAATGTTATGCTTTTATTTCCTGGAATCTATCTTTAGGAACTACGAGACTTGTCATATGGTTGTCAAATGACTGTTTATGCAGACTGGGTGTATGGGGATGTCTAATGGCGGTTAAAGTAACCGTGTTGACAGCTTGTGTTTACATGTCATGTCGCGCGCGAAATACTAGGGAAGTTTAGCTTTATGAGAGCAGTGCACGCGCAACGACATCGGGATATTAAACTCGTTTTTTTTTATTATAAAATGAAATAACGCCTTAATCAAGCAGCACATGTGGCTGGGATACAAAACGAGTTTGACTAATCATATATTATGACCCAGTTGAACTCTTACAGTGGTATTTAAATGATACTTTAATGGAAATAACAGTGAAGTGCACTGTGAACGGCTCAAAACATATTTATTATTATTGCATGCTATTTTTGAACCATCTTAGTATAAGCATGGTTTTGGTCTCTTTTGAAAGGTGACACACTGAGGTTTATTCCTTAATAGTCAGAATCACTGTAAATGTTATTGGTATTGAGTAATTAAGCTTAAGACACACTGAAAAATAAAAAACGGTTCTCGTCCCATGCCTACATGGAAGTTAATGGATTTCTATTTCCCAACATTCTTCAGAATATCTTCAGTTATGTTAAACTGAAATAAGAAACTCAAACAGGTTTGGAACAAATGGAGGATGAGGAAATGGTGACAGAATTGAAAGCTCAATGTATAGGATTTTTAAGGTAACATCTAAAACCACTAGGACAGAATTATATATTTAGTTCTCATGTCCTTGAATTATCCCAAATGTTTCGAAGAATATTCAAATCCTGAGGCTAGTGTGCTGTGTTTGCATGCTAATGACCTCACACCATCGATTTCCTGGTTTGTTTTACAGAAAACAGGGAAACACCAAAGACACTTTAATATGTTGTGAGATTTATTAGCCTGCACAGAGCACCGTTATAACAGAATCTTAAAATGCATAAAGTTTGATAAAACAGCATTGCTCTTTTTCCATGTGATCATAAGTGGAAGATCCAGAAGAGGTGGATTGTGACATAATAAAAGCTCTGCTGTTTTGAGTTGCATTCATTTCTCATTAGCATTTTATCAGCGCTGTTTTAAAAAAATATATATTGTATTCCCATATTCACAAAATATTAACATCAAAATGCATAGATATGTTACAGAGTGTACAGTCTTAAAAATGGAAAGTAACAAAGAAATTATTATAAAAAATATAAATAAATAAGTAAAAAAAATAAGTACAATCACACCATTTTAGAGCAGTCTTTAAGTAGAGGTCATAACAAAATTGTAAATAAATGACAAGGATCCTGCGTTAATTTAAGAGAGCTCTTTTATGTATTCCCAAAGGGGAGACCAAATTGACCAAAATCTGTCCAATTTTTTTTATGTTTGTCATAGGTACGTTTTTCTAATGGTAGCCGTGCAGCAATTTGTGATATCCACATTTTGAAAGATGGGGCCTGTGATGCAGACCAAAGTAGCAAAATATTTTGGCTAAATATACCAGGACAATAAATAACTAATGCATCTTTTTCAAACAGGTTATTCACATAAAGATTCAATAAGTACAAAGCTGGGGTCATATCCAAATTTAGCTTAAGAACATTGCATCAACGCGGTTTTACTTCAAGTAGGTATCACTGCAGCATGGACACCTCCAAGTGGGAGGGATTACACCGCAAGTAGGTTGGGTTTAGGTGGTGTAGGTGGAGCAGATATTAATAAAACACATCAGGTTACGGTGAGGTTGGGTTTAGGGTTGGGGTAGGTGTAGACGTTAATAAAGCACAACAGGTTAATATGAGGTTAGGGTTAAGGCTTATTTATATAACAAGGAGCTGTTGTGTCTGTGGTTGACAGGCGTGGAGGCTCCAGGTTGGCATGTCAAGGCGGAGCAGAAACAGCAGGGCGTGGAGGTACGTGTGGAGTGGAATCAGACGGGATGCAGATGCAAGAGCGCTGGTGCTCGCCTCTGAGAGTGACGAGTGGAGCTACGATCGACAGCAGGTGGGTGAGGATGACGTGCAGATGCCTTCAAATAGAGCTGAACAATTTAATTGCATTTGCAATAATATTGCATTATTGTAAATTCAAGTAATAACCAAATAGAAGCTGTGGTTTACTGTTTCATTACCACTAAGGGGCGTAGTTAAGGTCTCGTTAAGTGCTTTTGAGAGAGAGTGGGACACAGAGTAGCCCCCCCCACTCCCTCAAGAAGGGGGTGGGGCATGTCAGATACTAGAGAACAATTGATTGGTCAAGATTTGATGAGAAACTGAAATATGAGGTGATGTGAAAAACATTGTCTATCCGTTTAGGTGGAAGTGACAAACTGCAAGCTTTGGATGTTTATATCAGTTTTATATCATCTAAATGTGAATTTTGTTACTGTAAGCTAGCACACTAGCATATAGATATCTTAAAAACTAACAATACTAAAACTAACATCTAAACTAGGGCTTGGCGATTTTCTAAAATCAAAATCTCGAATAATTGAACATTTTAACTCGATTACAATTAATGAACGATTATATATAATATATATATAATTATATGTATATAAGAGATTTTTGAATGAAGGGTGCATTACTTTATTTTGAAATAATTGAAGGAGACACCATCTATGATTATATATTGAACATCAACATTGAATGACCAGGGCTCGAAATTGCGACCGTTTTGGTCGCATATGCGCCTGAAATTGAATCTATGCGACCTCAAAATATATTTGGGAGCATTTGTGTGAGTTCATAAAATTGTTGCGTGCGACTGGTTTTTACTGCAAAATGTTCCCCGCATGCGCAGATTTAGGACACATTCACGCAGAACGCATCTTTGCACTTGAAAGGCAGCGCTCAAGAACTGTTTAAAACTGTTGTCATGTCAACTTGCTGCAGTAAACAAAGACTGCAATGCTTGCCCCGCCTTCGCGCTCTTTTTATTGGCCCACTGCACTAGAACTGTTTGCGAATGGATTGGTTAAAATCAGCTGTCAATCACTTAGTCAACGCCTTCTGCCTTCAGATTACAGGAGAGCTACAACCGCGAGCATGTAAAGCGCTGAAGATGAGAATGACAACAACACCATCAGATTTTGTTTTAGAAAACACCTAAAGCAACAAATAATGGCACATCTAATTACTGATATTGCGGTGAATGTTAATCCACAATCTACATTTGTCCATTGGCTTCAAGTTCGCTATGAAAATAACTAAAGCATTCACTGTAAAGTCTGTGGGACGGAATTTTCAGGTAACTGTCTGCCACATCTACACATTTTAAGCACGAGATGTTCTGTTGAATCCTTCATTTAATCGCTAGATGCTGTCAGCTGTGCAGCCATAAGTAAAAGTTAACACCACGTACACCATCGCAAAAGGGCTTGCATGGACTAAGATTAAACTAATATTGCAGCTCATAAAGAGACCGGTATTGCTATTAAAATTACGTATACAAATAATAATGTATATATCCAAAGCAACTGTGCAATATCAGACATCACCCGTGAGAACACAGCAAATTAACAGATTCATTCATGTCAAGTAGTGCGTGCAGGGCCGGTGAGCGGTCCGCCCATGTATCTTTTGGTCACTCAATTATGTTATAAAAATGTATTTTCTAGTGATAACGGGATTTCGTTGAGACATATTTTCCTGACGCAAGCATATATATATATTTTTTTGCTTGTTAGTTTTGATTAGTGTTGATTTCAAATGCAATAAATCTGTTTATATAAAACTTAGCAATGGTGTTCATAATTGGTGGGTGCGACTAAATTTTGTCTGGTGCGCCTACATTTTTAAAGTTAGGAGCACCAGTGCTACCAAGCAAAAAGGTTAATTTCGAGCCCTGATGACTGAAATTAAAACACACATTGTCTAATACCAACAGTCAGTTTTTTTTCTTATAAAAAAGTAAAAAAATAAATAACCTGCACTTTTGGAAACAAAATAAACAATTTTCAGTGCTTTTCATATTAAAAGTAGAAAATAAGCAGTATCTCTTCTAAATAAAACAACTCTTGTATATCCTGTACGTTATATTTTAAACAGTGCATTTCTTGCAACTTCTTTAAACAAATATTTTAATGTAAATAATAATTTTAATGTAATGGATAATATGCCGTTTCAAGGCATCTCTGGCCAGTTTACAATCATCGTCAATGTGGTGCAAAGTAAGGCTCAAGAATGGGTCCATCGCCCTACTTGACCAGAGATCAGATGTGACTGCAAAGTGGCAGCAGAAGTATAAACCAGCCTCAGATTTTTAAGGCTGAATTATAGTTCTGCATCGACTGTTCGACGTGACCCACGGCGCCTGCCTTTTGCGTAGTTGTGCATTTATACATCAGCATGCTGTTTGTGTTGCTCTGCAATAACACCTGCGAAACGCTAGCTGACAGCGCGAAGGCTGCACCGGTCCATACGCGTGCTCTCAATGCCGAAGTATACTGTAAATCAGCCGAACGCTGATCGGGGTCACGTCACTCCACACACGGTAGAGAAAATAATAGAAAAAATCGACCTGGGAAAATTAGATCGATTGTAGGTTCTGAATGTCGATTTCGATTATTTTTCTATTAATCGCCCAGCCCTAATCTAAACATTTTAATTTTACGAGACCTTTAAACATGACATGGAGTGGCTAAAACCCAGTTCAGCTGTTATAAATTGACCATAAACCATGACGTTATGGGTCTTATCTAGCAAAGAAAACAAACACTTTCTTTGGCTCAGGACTGTTAGCAGAATGGTTGCTAAACAACATTTGTTTAGTTGTGTTTTTTATGTTTGTGTTTTATTGAAAGCTTTAAAAGCAGCTCAACCAATCAGAATCAAGGACCGGGTATAGCCATTTTATAGTCTAGTTTGTAAAGCATGATGCCATTTGTTAGTCATGTATCAGCATAAGTATAAAAAAATATTTTTTTATACTTATGCTTTTAAACTGTAACCGATAAAACTATACAAATACTATAGTAGAGTCATTATGTTTTTTGGGTTTTTTTTGTAACCAGCTATTAAAGCGATATCTCTGAAAAATGGGGATTAATTACACACACTAAATATTTTGTGTTAATTCAGAAGTCTTGTAACAACCCGCAGTAATACTCCAGGGTTTTTCCAGTGAGTGCCCTATCAAAGGTTAATATGCTTATGTGTTATTCAAAGTAGGACTGCACAATATATAATTTCAGCATCGATATCGCAATGTGCGAGTCCGCAATAGTCACATCTCAGGGATTATAGTTGACCAGACATTACAGTTAACAGTATACTGGAGTCATTTCAAGCTTTTACCTTAGAGTGAAAGTTTTATTAGTATTTTTAAGGTCGATGACTGTGTAAGCGCTTCAAGCTAATTTAAGCCATCAGGGCACAATAAATTAGAAGTTTGTAGTTCAATTGCACATTATATAATCATTTACTCAATGAAAAGTCATTATTATTCATTTGTTTATTTTTATGAATAGTGCTTGACTACCCAGAAAGTCATTGTTTATTTCTAAATCTAACATTATGAATTCTTTACAAAAATATTTTTTTTCTTTCCACTCTTTTACTGTGATATACACTGCGACATAAATGCAATGTCCATTTTGATTACATTCGTTTATCAAGATTACATTGCAATATCGTGCATTTCATTTTATATTGTGCAGCCCTAATTCAAAGATAATTTTATAGTACAACTTTAAACCTTTGAGTGAATAATACAATACAAAACATTTAATTATTGCTAATATATTTAATACACAGTATTTATTCATCTTTGATAGTACCATTTATTTTTAGTTCATCTTAGCTCACAGTACCTTAATAATGTTAACAAGCACAACTGGTGTCCTGCAGTACAGTGACTCTGATTCTGAAGCCGAGTATCCTGCCATTGTGCCGGCGGTCCCCAGTGCGGTGCCGGTGACCGGAGAGTCCTACTGTAGCTGTGATTCACAGATGGAGCTCAGCTGTAACCCGCGCCTCAGAGGTTACACACACTTACGGGACTGCCACTGTGGAGAAGATGACCAAGGTGAGGCTGTGTGCAGCATCACTGCTTTTATTCCCCAGATTGGATCTTTCTTATTATTTGAAATTGTTAGGGCTGGGTTTTGATTCAGATATACAAGCTATCTATTTGATTCTTGATTTGATTTAGTGCATTTTAGTTTGAATACAGATGCTATTAATATTTCTACAAATGATCAGTGGACACATTATTTCAGGTGCACATGAAAACAGCTCTCTATCTCAGGTGAATGGTAGATGTAGTCATAATATGAAGCATAGAAAATGTTTTACAAAGTCAACAACAGTGGGAGCGTGTACATTCATACTAAACAAATAAAATACAGTTTCAGTCTGGGTGCTTAATTTAGATTTTTTTATTATAATATATATTGATTTTTTATTAATATAATGGGAAATTTATCTATATCTATTAATCTATTTTTTCTTGTACGATATAGTTTACTAAAAATATATTGCGTTAAACGATAATATTGTCATATTAAGACAATATTATGCCACTCGTTATATAATGCCAGTATGACAATATAATATCATCATAATGCAAAGATACTCTTCCAACAAACACAGAATATTTTATTCCTAAGAATATTTATAGTCATTTTAGCAGTTTAATTATGAGGCATTGGAATCAGAGTGTGAGAATGCAACTATCCTATGTAAATAATATTAAATGTAAACAGAAAAGTGGCAGGTACAAAGTGTCAGAGGCTCCGATATCTGCTACCAGATCTGTTTCAGTGTTCAGACACACACATGAAAATATATTATAGTAATTTACAGTGAATACTACAGTGCTTTTTAACCATACTGACAATGAGACCTTTAGTAGAGATAGAGATGTTACACAATCAACTAAAATGTTGCTAGAATTTTTTATAGTGTATGGGTGATATATATTGCATCACCAAAAATGATTGAGGTCATGTCCATGTAATGTGTGAAAAGGCCATATATTGATTACTGTGACAGTCCCATTTACACCAGACACGACTTGCATGAATAGATTGTGCTTTTTGCACGTAATTAGATGTGTGAACCTTCTAAGTGTACTCGCTTTATTCTGTGTCAAATTTGCTTCATCCACACGTAAATTCACTTTCACATAACGAAAGACATGCATTCATGTCATGGGAGGTGCATATGTCTGCCCAGTAACTCTAATGTGCCAAACACACGAAACGCTCAATTCACGCTACCTCATTCGCACAGCAGAATGTTTCATTGCATCTTTGCATTGAATTAACATGTAAATCACTCACCCTTGATGTTTCATCTGCGTCTAGTGTGAACGTACCGTTAGGCCTTATATCACTTTAACTGGCATCATAACTGCATGGTTGACCTTTTGTGCATGGGTTATCATTTAACAGAGAAACTCAAAATTTGATTAGATGGGTGTCATGATTACAATTGAACAAAAATGTTTAAAAAAGGTTTTTTAAGGCAGTGGCCCTCAACCACCGGGCCATCATTTGGTATCACACAAGAAATCATTAATTATTTCCGTTTTATTTACTATCTAAGTCTGATGGATTGTTTATTTTGAAAAGTCTTTTATTCTGAAAAATGACCATATTCTCTCGGTTACATCTCGGTCACTTGAGAGTCCAAATTTAACCCACAAGCAGCAAAATGAGTAAGAAACAGACATCTTTGGAAAGTTTCTTTGCCAAGGGGAAAAGGCCCAGTGAAGCACCTGCAAACAGCCAAAGAATGGGTTCCCAACCCATTTGTCAACTAATTAGGTGAATCCACCATGGCTGTGCAAGATGATCAACTGATAGAGGTCCTAAATGATGGCGCCCTTTTAGGGGCTGTACACATATCGCGTCTTTTCTAGAGTTGGCATAATTTCGTTGTTTCCAATGGAGGTGCACGCAAAAGTGGCGTGATGTGCTCCAGACGCACACAGTTGAATAAATCCTGCAAGTCATATGACAAGAATTGACTGATTCAGCTTCAGCTTATATGGAATATACACATTTCTGTAGACTAAGGCCCCGTTTAGACTAGTGCGATTTAGTTTTAAAACGGCATTTTAGCATGAAAATGATCCACGTCCACACTAGCGTTTCACCCAGTGTTTCTGAACATATCTCAGTCCACACTACTCCACCAAAAACGTATATCACTTGACCATTCGTGCACTTTGGGCATGCGCGTTCAAGTATAAACAGGAAGCATGTGTCTCGCTCGGCATTCTAAATAGGGCTTACGCCACGTGAAACGCGAGTGATTAGCGAGTGCTTGAACATTCGCTTGCCTCTTGTGAATATATGCAGCTGTTGTAGTAAAAAAGGCAGAGTTTAACTGCACAATAGCGCCTAAAACGGACAATAGTGCAACGCTCTCATTTCTGTGTTCATGTTGTTTACAGTGAAGGCTGGTCTGCAGTCTTCCGGTGGCGTTATAGTCATGTGATATAAGGGATATCACGAATGAGGGAAGGTTATGCAATGACCCAAAAGCGAATCTCAGTAGCGAATCTCAGCGGCCACGTCTTCGTTTTCAAATATCTCCGTTTCCCCCATCCACACTGAGACAGAGCAGCAGTGTTTTAGAATTCCAGCGTTTCCAAAACACTCTGTTTTCGGGGCTCGAAAACTCCGGCAAAGTGTGGACAGTTGGCGTAACCGTAGCAAAACTTATGCGTTTTAAAATGAAAACGCATTAGTGTAAACGGGGCCTAATTGTCCCAGACAAACACAGAACACCCAAACATTGCAGTGCTTTGTAATTTTCTCCATAAATAAAACTTATAAAATAAAAAAATCAGAGTTACAGCAATGTTTTGTCAGCTTGTCATTCTCTGAGAAAACGGTTGATGGGCGTCTAGCAAACTACAACCTACCAAACCAGCCTTTTAACCGGTGAAAAAAAGGTTAGGACCACTGATGTAGTGGTAATGTCTCTGAATTTCTTTTATTTTAGACTTGACTGACTGCTTACATGAACACTGGCCTACATGGACAATTCAATACTTTTTTGTCGACACAGTTTATTTGAACTTTCAAGCCAAAATGAAGCCCCCCTGTGAAACCTAATTTCTTTCTCAAATATTGTCCAACTGATGTTTAACAGAGTAAGGGATTTTTCACAGCGTTTCCTAATACTTTTTGTCCTGAAGAACGTTTGATTTGACTTTCAGCTTGGCTGGAATAAAAATAAAAATCTTAAAAAGTAGCACAATATTACCAAGAAATATACATTTTTCATCAGAACCACTGTTGTTCAATGACTTGCCTATAATTAACCTAGTTAAGGATTTAATTTGCACTTTAAGCAGAATATTAGTATCTTGCAAAATAAGTAGTAAAATATTATGTACTGTCATCTTGGCAAAGACAAAATGTTAATAAAAATGATTTATTAAAGCTATTACGTCGACTTCCGGTGACGTCATGTGGCTAGTAGCAGCTTGAAGAAATTGCTCCGTTCATATACGAAAATAATTCCTAACTAAATTGCATAAAACTCGGCGAATTTTCATTTAAACAAAATGACATCATCCCTGAGAGGTAAGGGATCGCAAAAACAGGAGCAAGTTAAGGACGGGGGACAATTTGAAACAGTTGACTCTGAAACAAGCCTCGTGTTCGACGGCGGTTGCAGATGCTAGCTCGCATGACTCTGGGTCAAGAATATTGGAGGAACTTGAGAAAATGAGGAAAGATAATCAAGAGGGACACACGCAAACTCAGCTCTCCTTAACGAGACTAGAAACGGCTTTTAAAGGACTAAAAGATGATGTGACAAATTTGGAAAAGAGAACCTCGGAGGCGGAGGACCGTATTAGCGCTAACGAGGACACTGTGAAGCGCCATGAGCAGGCCATTCGACACCTGTTGCAGCGCGACATGCACCTGACTGTACGCTGCGAGGACATGGAGAACAGACTACGGAGAAACAACCTGAGAATTTACCGTGTGCCAGAGGGAAGTGAAGGAACAGATGTAAAACTTTTCGTACAAGAGCTGCTTAAATCTGCCCTTCAGCTACCCCCAGAAATGAACATCAGCATCGAGAGAGCTCACAGAGCACTCACCGCCAGACCTAAAAATCCAGACGCTGCCCCGCGATCCCTGATTGTAAAGTTTCTGGACTACTCCGTCAAAGAGTCTATTCTAAGGAAAGCATGGGAGCAAAAAAAAGTGATGTATAAAGATGGACAAATATACTTGGACCACGACTTCTCGCCCGAACTGCAGAAGAAAAGATCGCTTGTGCGTGATGCAGTTAAACAACTGCGAACGAAAAACATCAGAGCCAGGTGTGTTTTTCCTGCACAGTTGAGAGTTGGTCTAGAAGACGGGGAGAAAATCTTTCCAACGATGGCAGATGCTCAACCTGTACTTGAGAAGATGGGGGTGAAGGTGCGCGTGGACGAGAGGGAGCGGCTGGAAACGGAGCTGTCCAAACGCGGATGGAGCACTGCGGGAGCGAAAACATGGAGCGGCCCTCGAACACGTTCATGCGCAGGGATCGAATCCTTTTTCACCACAAAGGAGTGAGCTGTTTCATTCCTCTTTTCTTTTTCTTTTTTCCTCTATTGTTTCTTTGCCGAGTACATCTCATGTTTGAGACTGATACCAGTTAGGAGAATTATAATAAACGGTTTTAACGCTGGACGGGGCGGGAGGAAAAACGTGTGGAGTTTCATCCTTCCACGGCTTTGCGTGCAACAGACTGCCCTTAGAACCAGACGCAGCGACGCAAAACGTTTAGTTTTGTTTTCCACGGAGGACCAGTCACCATCCTCTGCCCAGGAAACATCGGGGACTGGATTTTTCAAGTTTGATAACTGACTGATCCAGTCTGGTATGTGGAAGTCTACATTGTTTTGTTCATTTTTGTTCTGTTATGTTCTTAATGTTCTTTATGTCCTGAGATTGAAAATGAGCCAATCCCTGCTAATATGTCAAAAACATTTTTCTTTTTTCCCCATGATGAATGGGTTCATAGTACAAGATGAACAATTTAATTTGTGTTACTTATAATGTTAAAGGGCTGTGTAGCCCCATTAAGAGGAAAAAAATATTCAACCAATTAAAGAAATTTAACTGTGCTATAGCTATGCTTCAGGAGACACATCTATCAGAAAAGGAGCATTTGAAGCTGAGGAGGGAATGGGTTGATCAGCAATATAGCTCCTCATTCCTCAATGGGAGAAAGAGAGGTGTCACAATTCTTTTCAATAAATCTATTTATTTTTGTCATGAAAAAAACTTTTGTGATAAAGAGGGGCGGTATGTGATGGTTATTGGAAGTATATGGGGCATTAAAATAACTTTGCTTAATTTATATGCTCCAAATGAGGACAACCCAATTTTTTTCAAGAAGATGGCATCATTGATAGCAGATAAAGCAGAAGGGATTATTCTAATTGGCGGGGACTTTAATTGTGTTTTGAGAGCAGCTGTTGATAGGCTCCCTGCTGGTTCAGGTTCAAAATCCCCAAAATCTCTGGCTCTTTTAGCACTGATGGGGGAGTTGGGCTTGGTTGATGTCTGGCGCAGCTTACATCGCAAGGAAAGAGATTTTACTTTTTTCTCACAGGTTCACTGTGTCCACTCAAGGTTGGATATGTTCCTGATGTCAGGAACAGACTTCTTTAGAGCCACTGAATGTAATATAGAAACAATCACCATCTCAGACCATGCTCCAGTATGTTTGAAATTAAAGATGAGCCCAAATAATAATTTTAAATATTGGAGAGCCAATGTATCTATATTAAATAAAGAAATAGTTAAACAAGAGTTACAAAAAAGCATTATTGACTATCTTGAATTTAATGATAAGGAGGGGGTGTCTCCAACAGTTTTATGGGAGGGAGCCAAATGTGTCCTAAGGGGCAATATTATTGCAATTTGTTCCAGATTAAAAAAAGAGAGAATTGCAGAACAATTAGAATTAGAAAATAAAATCAGAACATTGGAAAGAGAATTTCAGACAGCTGGGACAAATGACTTACTGGACAAACTAAATGAGACTAGACAACAACTGAACAACTTGTTAACCTATAAAGCAGAGGGGCAGCTGAGATTTACAAACCAAAAATATTATGAATTTAGTAATAGGGCTAGTCGTTTGTTAGCATTTCAGCTGCGTAAATCACAATCAAGCAGAGTGGTGCATAAAATAAAATGCCCAAAATCTGGGGATATGAGGCACCAACCGAAGGAGATTACAAAGATATTTGCTAACTATTACCAGGAGTTATATAGGGAAGAGGACTGCCCAAATAAGATGGAAAAAACTGAAAATTTGCTTAAATCAATTAATCTTAGCAAACTGACCGAGGAGGAAGCTGACCAAATAACAAGCCCAATAACGAAAGAAGAAATTAAAAAAAGCATTATGAAACTTAAAATAACAAATCTCCAGGAGTGGATGGACTCCCTGGAGAATATTACAGAGTGTTTGAAAAAGAGCTGACACCAATTTTGCATAAGGTTTACAATTATGCCCTCTCAGAAGGTGTTCCCCCCCCGGTCATGGTCTGAAGCCATTATTAGTGTCATCCATAAAGAGGGCAAAGACCCATCACTCTGCAACTCTTATCGTCCCATCAGCCTTCTATGTGTTGATCTGAAAATACTCACGGCCATCATTGCAAACAGAATTCAAAACCACATAAGAAAACTTGTAAAACCTGACCAGACTGGTTTCATTGCACAAAGACAAGGAACAGATAATGTCAGAAGAGCCTTAAATCTCCAAATAATAGCGCAAAAAAGGAATATTCCATCAATGCTTCTCAGCTTAGATGCTGAGAAGGCGTTTGACAGAGTGGACTGGGCCTTTCTACAGCAGACTCTCAAACATATGGGTTTCAATGACACCTTTATTAAATGGATCCAAATATTTTATAAAGACCCCAGGTCAAGAGTAAGGATTAATGGCCACTGCTCTGATTTTTTTCCACTGGGACGCGGCACTAGACAGGGTGAAGTCCTCTCCCCCTCTTTATTTGCACTTAGCATAGAGCCGCTGGCCGAACTGATTAGGTCCAATCCTCTAATACAGGGAATAAGAGACGAAACCAATGCACCTCATAAGTTGTCTCTTTTTGCTGATGATATTTTATTATTTTTGGAAAATCCAATTACCACCATCCCTGCTCTGCTCCAAAGCCTTAATGAGTATAGTACTGTATCGGGATATAAAGTTAATACAAACAAATCTGAAGCATTAATGATTGTTGGTAACTGGCCATCACAGTTAGATAATCTGGTCTCATTTAGACACTCCACACAGGGGTTTAAATATCTGGGAGTAACAATTACCCCTAAGACCTCTCAGTTGTTTTCATCTAATCATGAAAAGTTATTTAGGGAAATCAAAACCGATTTGAATAGATGGGATATACTTCCACTTTCTCTCCTAGGAAGAATTGAAGGTATCAGAATGAATGTTCTACCAAGATTACTGTTCATATTTCAAAGCCTCCCTGTTGTTGTACCACAATCTGCTTTCAAATCATTAGAAAAATGCATTTCAAAATTCATTTGGCAGAACAAAAGGCCAAGAGTCCGCCTTAAAATTCTGATGTCAGATAAGGGTAATGGTGGTCTGAGGCTGCCTAACATAAAAATGTATTATTGGGCTGCCCAAATAAGAGCAATCGTGGCCTGGATCATTCGTGATCCAGAAACAATATGGGTCTCCATGGAGGAGGAGTCAATGCCTGGAATATCTCTATCGAGGCTCCCATTTATTGGTCTAGAGACACGGAAGAAAATAAAGATAGAAAATGTATGGGTTAAAAACACTCTAAAAATCTGGAACCAGGTACAAAAACAATCAAGAGGATTGGTGGCCCTCTCACGAGCCATGTCCATAAACAGGAATATTGAATTTCTTCCATCTCTAACGGACAGGGGCTTTGAGAAGTGGGCGGAAAAAAAGCTTATTACTGTAAACCAACTCTTTGAGGGAAATATAATGAAATCTTTCTCCCAACTAAGAAACAAGTTTGATCTACCCTCAGGGGACCATTACAGATATTTACAAATAAGGGACTATTTAACAAAACATAAGAATTGGGAACAGATCAGAAGAGAACCAACAAACATAGAAAAACACTTGATTCATCTGATTGAAAACAAGGGTGTAATGAAAAAACAAGTGTCCTTAATTTATTGCAAAATGATGATGGATATGTCGGATAATACACAACATATAAAACAACAATGGGAAATGGAACTCAATGTGACATTGGATGATGATACTTGGGTGGGTGTTTGCTCTGGTTGCCATAAGGGAGTGGGGAGCCAAATGTGGAAGGAGTTTGACTGGAAGTCTAAAATTCGATTTTTCAGGACACCACTAAAGTCTTTCCATTCCGGTAGTTGGGGCAGCAATAAGTGCTGGAGAAACTGTGGACTGGTGGGTGATCAAACGCATATATTTTGGGACTGTCCCATTATTCAAAATTTTTGGAATGAAATTAAGGGGATCGTAGAAAAGCTCCTTAAAGTGAATCTCTCTTGGGACCCTTTAACGTTTTTACTGGACAAATTTCCGGATGATCTGTCCCATGATCAGGAAACTTTGCTACATCTCCTGCTAATGGCTGCAAGAAAAATTATAACAATAAACTGGTTTAAACCTAAACCACCCACGGTTTCACAGTGGATACAAAAAATCAGACAGTTATATTCAATGGAACAGTTGACAGCACAAATTCAGCTGAAGACTCACATCTTTGAAAGAAGATGGGGACCAGCTCAAAGCCTCATTGGATAGGTCACTTAGGTCTCTAAGTTTGTATTTTTGCTTGAAGTTTGTCTATTTGCTTTTATTTTTTGTTTTTCCTCAGATCTTTATTGTCACTATATATATATCTTTATTTGTGAGCTCGGGCCCAATCTCAGGACTGTTTTTTTATTATTATTATTATTATTATTGTTTGTATTTATGTTGACTGTTGTCAATAAAGTTCAAAAAAAAAAAAAGCTATTACGTCAAAAAATCTGTTGAAAAAATCTTTTAGTCAAACAGAAACAAAATAAATATTTAGAAATATAAACCCCTGGAATGCAGAATATACTTTAAAAACCCATTTCACTGCTATTAACAATCATATTGAATGAATCAACTTTAAACAGAAAGATGAATTGATAAATAAGTGTATTTGCCCAGCCATAGTAATGGTGTTCTGTGACTGGCTGTTTGTCAGATTTCGACTGGGTGTGGGACGAAGGAAGCCGATCGTCTGCGACGCTGCTGAGCTGTGAGAACAGGAAAGTGAGCTTCCACTCAGAATACAGCTGTGGGACGGCAGCCATCCGCGGCTCCAGAGAGCTCTCAGAGGGACAACACTTCTGGGAGATTAAAATGACTTCTCCGGTCTATGGCACAGACATGGTGAGAGACCAAAATGCAGAGTCATTTGGTTCTGGTATTCGATGTCAGTATTGTTGAACTAAATGGGAGGATTTCTTGTGCATCTCATCTGAAAAGGGTTGATGCTAAATCTAGAGATATTAAAGAGAAAGTTCACCCCATCATTTAAATTCTGCCATTATTTTTCTCCTGATGAAGTCAGTGGTTGCAAATGATGGTCCTTTAGTTAATGTTAGTTAATGTATTTACTAACATGAACAAACAAACATTAAGTAAAACATTTACTATGGTATTTTCATCATTGTTTAAGTTAATGTTCTTTAAATTAAATAATGTTAGTTGATGATAGCACCCAGTGCATTTACTAATGTTAACAAGCACAACTTTAATAATTAAAATGTTTAATTAAATTAAAATTTATTAAAATTTATTTTAATATTAATTTTAATAATGCAGTACTAAAAGCAGTTTATTTCCCAGAGATGGGTTGTGGCTGGAAGGGCATCCGCTGCGTAAAACAAATGCTGGATATGTTGGCGGTTCATTCCGCTGTGGCGACCCCGGATTAATAAAGGGACTAAGCCGAAAAGAAAATGAATGAATGAATAAAAGCAGTTTAATTATGATTATTAAATGCTTCACAAGATTATTCAAGCTTAGTTAATGTTAGTATGTTAGTAAATGCATTAAGTAACAAATGAACCATTATTACAAAGTGTTAAGAGAGTTCAGAACTACAGGAGTGTGAGGAAATGTTCATTTTTGGGTGAACTTTCACTTTCAGTAACATGATTGATTCAGCAAATCAAAGTATATTTGTCAGCATGCAGCTAATCAGAATGAAACTTGCTGAATCAGTGGAGTTTTCATAAATGTGAGACACATCGCAGTTGGTTCTTCAAAATGTGAAACCCTCAGTCAAGAAATGTATACTTTTATTCAGCAAAGAGGCATAAAATTGACCAGTGATCATTAACACTGTGTCCTAACAACACCCAACGCAAAAAGCAATTTGTCTGTCTGCACCAAAAGCGACACCGCATGACAGAAACATTTAAATACCAGCCACAGCGCTTCCAATGAATAGATAAAGGTTTTTAATCTAATTAATACATATTAAACCTCTTTAACATTATTAATAGGCTACTGAGTACTGATTTTCAGTCATAGTTCTCAATTTCATTCTCAAACCGTCTGCTAGTTGTTTTATTTTCAAGTTCTAAGGTGAACTATCTGCTGCTTTCAGTAGTATGGAAATACATGTTTTCAGACATGAAATTTAAACTCACATTGGAAGCATATAACTCTGAATAGAGCACATAATCTGAACCTGAGGTGATCTTTGTCATTGTAGTTTATGCTGTTGGTCTGTTGCGATGTGGCAGAAATAGAAAGCATTTCTCAAAAAGAGATTTTGCATGTCGCAGATGGTAGACAAAAACATCTTCTAACATGAAAAAGATACCTCTTAACAAGTGCTGCATTGCATGTTTTAAGACTCAGTGTAAAATTAGATTTGAAATAGAAGCTTTTCCTATAATTAGTCATCTTCAACACTGATAATAGATTGTGCAAAATCACTTTATTACAATTTTTTTTCAAAAGGATCATGTGACCATGAAACCTGTTGTATAAATAAACTAAATAATAATAATAATAATTTACTGGTGTATGTAAAATATATTTAAATAGAAAACATATAAAGGGACAGTTCACCCAAAAATGATCTCACAATTCACTCACGCTCAAGTGGTTCTAAACTGTTATGTATTCCTTTCTTCTGTTGATCAGAAGAACAAGAAGAATGCTGGAAAAGAGCAGCCATTGACTTTCATTGTAGAAACAAAAACACTATAAAAGTCGATTTTTTTGTAATATTCTTCAGTATGTCCTACTTTCTGTTCAACAAAAGAAAGAAACTTACTATTAATATTTAGATAATATTATATAATAATTTTGAATAATATTACACAGAATAGTGTTTATTGAAAAATGTATTGAAATAATTAATTCAGCCTTTGGTGAACTTGTCTGTTTATACTTTGTAGTTGCTATTTTCTTTAAAGAGGCTCTCTCAGTGGTCAAGAAGACAAATTCTTACCTAAAGTGTCTTTTAAAGTTTTATTCTTTGCAAAAAAGGTCAGACAATCATACAGCAACGCAGGTTTCTGCAGAGTGTGAGACGCCGAAGCAGAGTGTGTTCTCTTTTTATCTAGTTTGCTAAGCTCACAAGGTCATTAATGTACGGTGGCCGAGAAAGGTTAACACGCTGCAATTTAAGAAAGCACATGCAATAACAAAAAACACCAGCAAATTAAGAAACGATCTTCATTAATTTGACAGTATACCTGTTGCAAATTGTCACAACACAGACAACGGTAGAAACGTGCAGCAAATTGGTCAAAACACAAACAACAAAACTAAACACAACGGAAGGAACGCGCAGCAAGTTGCTCAAAACACAACGGAAATGTTTCAAGAGGACCCAAAAACATGACGGACCCAGCTAAGATACGGACCCGCCGTGACTGTTGTTCAGTGAAGTGATTGGTGGTCTTTGAACGGTGTAATATCCTAATTACACGATTCCGTTGTCTTTTGTAAATTATCAGTCTAATTAATGATCAACTGAAACGTTGCGTTATTAAATAAATTAACTACATCCGTATCTCAGCTGGGTCCGTCATGTTTTTGGGTCCTCTTGAAACACTTCCAATGTGTTTTGACCAACTTGCTGCGCGTTTCTTCCGTTGTGTTTTCTTTTGTTGTTTGTTTTGACCAATTTGCTGCGCGTTTCTTCCATTGTCTGTGTTGTGAGAATTTGCAACAGGTGTGCTGTCAAATTGATGAAGATCGTTTCTTAATTTGCGGGTGTTTTTTGTTATTGCATGTGCTTTCTTAAATTGCAGCGCGCTAACCTTTCTCGGCCACCGTATTAATGACATACAGAATGAATCACAGTTACATCAACGCACACATTTAACCTTTGACTGTCTATATTTCAGTCTTAACTACCACCTGAAGATATAGCTTGTTAAATCACCATGTATAGATCCAAATCTTGTCTGGTGATAAGCCGATGTTAAAGTGGTCACTCTTGGTCTAATGTAAACAGTACATCCATGGAGGAATAAAAGAACACACCTTTATAATGTATATAAATCAATTTCCACCACAACTTCAAGTTAGAACTTCAGCAGAACGTTAAAGAAATGAGCTGAAATCATGGTATTTGGCAATTCAGAAAGTTCAAGTCTTGTATTACTGGTACTTTGAGACTCAAAGAAACACATACAGGCAAAACGAAGTTAATACCCTTGGCTCCTAAAGATGCATTGCAGTCTTGAAGTGAAACAATCATCCATTCATTCATTTTCCTTCCGCTTAGTCCCTTTATTCATCAGGGGTCGCCATCGCAGAATGAACCACCAACTTATCCAGCATATGTATTATCCAGCACACAGCTAATGCCCTTCCAGCTGCAACCCAGTACTTGGAAAATCCCAATTTACGGCCAATTTTATTTGTTCAATTCACCTATAGTGCGCGTCTTTGGGCTGTGAGGGAAACCGGAGCACCCAGAGGAAATAGTCAACGCCAACACGGGGAGAACATGCAAACTCCACACAGAAATGCCAGTTGGCCCAGCCGGGACTCAAACCTGCAACCTTCTTGCTGTAAGACAACAGTGCTAACCACTGAGCCACTGTACCGCCCCTGTTTACAAAATTATTACCTTTAATCCACAGCCTCTGCAGACATTCCTGAAGGTCTTCATTGTAGTCCGAGATGCATCTTGTCATTTAGTAACATTCCTTGCACATATTCTTTCTCTTCATGAGATCGTAATGTATCTTCAGGAGCCACGGGTATTAGTTTTGTTTTTCCTGCATGTGTTTTCTTGACACTAAGATCTGGTAACCATTGACTTGCATTTTACGAATCACCAAGCAGCACGGTTTCAGCTATAAATCATCTGCTAAAGAATGAAGAAAATTATATTAGCAGCAATTGTTCATTGAATCCCCTCTGTGTTGGTGTAGATGGTTGGCATTGGCACCTCAGATGTGAATCTGGACAAATACAGACACACGTTCTGCAGTCTGCTGGGTAAAGATGAAGACAGCTGGGGTTTGTCTTATACAGGTAAGACGGGTTTTATTTCTGAACACATGTTTGCGGTCACCTGTGCATCATATGAAAACTATCGTTTGTTCATGCTTTTGCCAGGTCTGTTACATCATAACGGTGACAAAGTGAGCTTTTCGTCACGTTTCGGACAGGGCTCCATTATCGGTGTTCACCTGGACACGTGGCACGGCACCCTCACTTTCTACAAAAACCGCAAGTGCATCGGTAAGAGCCAGTGTTCATGACCGACTCTTTTCGGTTGTGGTGGTGTCTTGTTTTTGAAATCGAGTACACATTTTTAAGTATCACGTCACTGACAGTAGTCAAGTGTTGTTGTTAAAACAAACTAATTTTAGTAACCAGAAAAACATGTTTGGGACATTAAGTGTATCTATGTACAGCAGGGAAAATAAGTACTGAACATGGCATGTTTATTCTGGGAATGATATTTCTAAAGGAGCTGGTGACATGGAATTGAACCAGATTTTGGTAAAAACACAAACAATACAAGCATAAAATATAACAAAACAAAATAAATCTGATTTCTTACAAAAAAACCCTGTTGCTTTGAGATGCAGGGTCCAGAGCTTATATTAAACTATGATTAATTCAATTAGGACATAACTTTTATAAACATGTGTCAGGAAAGATATTACCAGTGTGCAGAATATGTCAGTGAAAGACACTTTAGTTTTGCATTTCAGTAATTTGCGTTTTAGACAAAATAAATAAATAAACGGGTCTGTAAAACTAGGACAAAATTAAACCGAACACAGAATGCATATGAGAAATGAGATGCTGCGAGCTTCCTGTTGATCACATGACCTTCACATGAAAACATTTCAACTTTAATAAAATAGTAATTTAAAAAAAAATGTCTTTACAGTGAAAATGTATAAATATTTAATAACTAAATCACTGTCAATGAAGATAATTTGTAAAATGCAAATAAAAATTATTTTAGCAAGGAAACGGCTCGCACCACTTGTGGGTTGTCAGGGCCCCCTAGTGGCGGCGGGGCCCTAAGCAGCCGCTTAGTTCGCTTATGGGGAGGGCCGGCTATGTACGAAAGGTTTATTGGTGATGGCAGCTTAAAGACGCCTCTCATATGGAGAATGAAGCCACATGCATCGCTCAGGACTTCAACAAAGTCAAATATCTTGATGGTTCTGTGGGTCTCGTCTATCAAATCTGATCTTTAATTTGTATTTTCAATTGGATTCATGTCTGGTGATTGGGTGGGCCATTCTACAGCTTGATTTTCTTTCTCTGAAAGCATTTGTGAGTTTCCTTGGCTGTGTTTTGGATCATTATCTTGCTGAAATGTCCACTCTACCGTAGTTTCATCTTCATCCTCCTGATAATGTAGATGTTGGACTGAAGCAGCGAATATTCATTTACATTGACGAAGAGCAGAGGGTTGCTGAAGAACTACTGAGAGATTTTAACTGCTGTCTGGGCTTTCACTGCCTTTCTACACCTCACTTTCTTCATGTGTTCAAAACTTTTTCTCTGTGTCATTTCATTTTATTATGCATAACTGAATTTGTAAATTAATTAGATTTGTTTTCTTTCCATATATACATTTCTTTGGTTGTTTCAAGTCAACGGCACCTTTAGAAATATGTTTTCTGAGAAAAATGATGAAGTGCTCAATACTTATTTTCCCTGGTGTGTGTGTGTAGTCAATTAATCTGTTGATTTAAACAAAAAAAACTGCTTGACATAATTAAGTAATCCTACTTTGTTTTAAAACATTTGTTTGCTGAAAATAGGCGCTTAAGAAATGTAGCTTCTTTCCAGGGTTCACTTATTATTAAAATAGTTTTAAGTTTTATTTTAAACATTATAATCTATCGTCATATTTTATGTGTCATTTTGTTAAAGGTGCAGTAAGTGATCTGCCTAAATGCTAACCGGTTAGCATAATATCTTTTAAACACAGTTCCACCCCTGCTGTCCAAATCCATGCCTCCTGAAATCACGAACGTGCACATTAAAGATCATGTCAATGACCAGTTAGAAAACTTTATAGAATTTATAATACTACAATTCTGCAACTAAAAACTGTATAATATCTAGTTGTGTAGTTAGCAAAACTTGTCATAATCTGCAACATTTCATGCATGCAAGGATCGCTGGTTTCACTCTCTCACGTGTTTTGTCCTCTAGTGACTACTGTATGCTTAGTGGTTAGCCGGCGGGATGCAGGAAATACACTTATTACTAAGCCATACTTGCATGTTATTTCAGCGCGAATATTCAAAGTAGCGTGCACGTGAAGCAGCCGGTGAGCACCAACACACACACATATTATGTACATCTCGACATGCGAAAGTGTTCCTCCATCTGTTTTCATCGAAGTTGTTCACAATACTTATCGATCTACAGAATTTGTAATGTCGTCAAATGTGTAAACATTTAGCTGCGGTTCACGCTTCTGCCTTTGAGTATCTCTGGGACAAAGCAGCTGCATGAATGCCAAAGCTTTAAATAAAAGTGAAACTAAAGTACTATGTGTACTTAAACCTGTATATTGTGTTTGTGTGTCTCAGGCGTAGCAGCCACAGAGATGAAGAACAAGCATGTGTTTCCTATGGCCTGCTCTACCGCGGCCAAGAGCAGCATGAAGGTGATTCGCTCTGTGTCCGCTCCCACGTCCCTCCAGTACCTGTGCTGCTCTCGGCTCCGCAAGCTGCTGCCGTCCGGTGTGGATGCTCTGCGGGTCCTGCCGCTGCCGCCAGGCCTCAGACACCTGCTCCACTCCAAACTGGGCTGGGTGCTGAGTCTGGATCACACACACTCACACTCCAGCCCGCACACCCCGCCGGGACCCTCGTCAGGCAGTGACTCTGAGGGCTGTTCCTCAGACCCGGAGGCCTGCCAACGTAAACGCTGCCGCTGGACCTGAGGCTCGGCTCATGACGCACACTTCCTGAAAAAACAGAGACACTCCACATGTACAAACACTGGACGTGTGCTGTCAAGTCACATCAGTGGAGACATTGGGAGCCTCCAGGTCAGTCCAGCCTGTTTTACTAGACGCATCGCTGGTAAATACTCATCTTTCAAAGCTCTAAAGGTAGTTGGCAATATCAGGAAAACATTGGGATATATATGTATATCGCAGTATTCATAGTCAGTTTTTATTCTGTCAGAAGAAAAGAAGACCAGAGGCTCTTCAGAAAATTAGCCTGTCTTAATACCAGGCATTCGAAACACACATGCTGTTTGGATTGAGAAAACTAAAATGATGAACGTGATGCTTTACTGAGCGGCAGAAAAACTAAAGTTGAGCTGATCTCCTAGGAAGTCATTCTTTTTTTTTTCTTAATGACATATTCACATGTCATTTACGCTTCATCAAACATCTCAGCACTTCAAATCATTTCCAGTGTATGTTTCGAACAATCACTGTATGTTTTTTTTACTCTTTATTTTATCAGGCTTACCAACAGACAGTAAGTAAGCGCAGTGATGTTGTCTACATAAATGTGTTTTAAATACCATGGTCAAATGGTGAGGAAAACACTTTATCTCGACAGTTGTTGTCTGTAAGGATCCCTTTGGGCTCTGGGTGATGCTCAAAGTGTGTGTGTGTGTGTACTTGTTTATGTGGTTTAAGAGGACGGTAAATTGTATAATGACATGGATATGACTTGGTTGTACTCTATTACGGTTAGTGGTGTAACGGATCACAAATGTCATGGTTGCAATCACATTATGGTTTTTGAGTCACAGATCGGACCATTTTTCAGATCAGCCAAAAGGGAGGAGACAAATGTCATTAGCTTTGCATTTATTACAAAACCAGCACTGCAAGCAACTTTTGGTCTTAATAAACAGAACTTACAACCTGTAATTTTATTAAAACTAATGAGATGGATAAAAATACACAGTAAAATATTAAGTACTGTGAAAAATTCACTGTTACTACTACTACTACTGTCACTGATAACGCTAAATAGTTAAATCTAACATTATAATTTCTACAATCCATATTTATTTTTAGTCTCATTTTCAATAAATGATTCAGTGATTCACTCATAGAACTTTATATTTCATTGCTAGATGGATCATTTTTGAAGTATTATTCAGTGGCATATTTTTGTTGTCTGGTTGTCGCCAACTATTAGTTAAATAATGTAATTGCTGCCTACAACTTTCATTTTTGAGCGTCAAGTTAAATGCACATGATGGTGATTTTAATCTTTACCATAAACATCAGTGGTTATATCTGAACTATAAACTGTTATCCCAGTACTGCTGTGTCATTTGACTGTTAGTGACGTCATAACTAACTCTAAAGACTGAATCTCTTTCTTGATTTTTTGCGTTTTTAGATTTGAAAGCTTCGATTTGAAGTTTGAAGATTTGAACAAAACATTTGCGAATCACAATCTTTTATAATTTATGTTGCGTGGGTGTTGAGATCCCGATCATTTAATGATTGATCGTGCAGCTTCCACTGAATGCATTAATGCAGGCTAAACAAGTAGTGACAGAAGACACCTTTAATAACCTAAGAAACCCACCACATCCCCAATAACCTACCACAGCTTCTTCTTTCATCGTTATATTTTACAGAAAAGCCTAAATGCTCTCATACGTGTGATTTGAATGACGCGAGAGGTGATCTCTCTCTCTGTGATCGTTACAAATTTAGGATTAACCTACAAGTAAAAAATTTTATTAATTCACGGGTCATGTATGTTCTGAACCGTGGGTTGTGATCCATATGAATCATGGATCAGCTGTGATCCATTACAACCCTAATTACAGTGGATTACGAGGACATGCCTTGTCCTCGTATGCTAAAAAGCGTACTTAATGGGGTCTTTTCACATTCCAAATTTGGTAGGGATAGGGGAAGGCCATAAAATAAGCAGTTTTTACAGTAAAAATACAATACACCTATGGGGAGTCCTCATAAACCACATATACAAGTGTGTGTATAGTGTGTGTGTGTGTATTTCCAGAGACTTTTCTGTTTCCCTGAAAATACCTTGATGCAGTTTTGTCAAACTGACTGATGCTAACTGGAGGTCGATTCAGTTTTCAATCTGTGCAACACCATCTATCTCTACATGAGGTTCATATTGAATTCATATGGGGTTTATATTGCAGGTTTTGTAATTCGTTGTTTTAAAAAACAAAAAGAAGAGCAAATCATGTTTTTGTTATGCATTAAGCACTTTTTGCGCTTATTATATGTATAGAAATATATACAGGTCCTATATTGTGTTTTACGCGTATTGTATGTCATAAGCGCTCTCTCTCTCTCTCTCTCTCTCTCTCTCTTCATCTTTTGTCTGTCTTCTCTCGCTTCTTCAACACCATACATTTAAGCATGGCCTTTTATACGAGTCAAAAAGTATGGAAAATTATATATGCATTAAAAAAGGGGCTGAATTTTTGTTTGTTCTTTTTGAAATCTTAATAAAGGTTTTCAAAAATCAACTCTTGGGTTGCTCTTATTATTACACAGGATCTAAAGGAGACTTTTCAGCAAAAATAACCAACACAATCTCACGGCAGTTCGTAACTTTTTGATTCAGAAGCTACTTCGTATGAATTCGTACAATCTCATTCGTACAATTTTGTTTGCTAATCCCCCGAGGAGGGTTGGGTTGGGTGCCATGCCTCCTTTTTAAAGTCATACATTGTTGTACGACTGAATTCGGATCTATTAGCCACTAAACTGACAAAGTATAATATAGTTACGTTTCCTCATGAGATCAGGCTGAAAATAACTTATTGATGCAGTTGTAATTCCTTCCTCAGACGAAGGCCTTAAAGTTTTAAAATGTGGTCAACAAGTTTTGCATGCAATTCAATAATAATAATAATAATAATAAATTCCTTCAGTATTTATGGTTTTAAATGAAGATACATTTTCTCATGTTTTGCTCCACTGAATTGTGTTTTCTGAGGAACAGAGCAAAGTGAAGTTTACTATTCAAACTGTGTACTGTTCATTCATTCATTCATTTTCTTTTCGGCTTAGTCCCTTTATTAATCCGGGGTCGCCACAGCGGAATGAACCGCCAACTTATCCAGCATTTGTTTTACGCAGCGGATGCCCTTCCAGCCACAACCCATCTCTGGGAAACACATTCATACATTCTCATTCACACTCATGCACTACGGACAATTTAGCTTACCCAATTCACCTATACCACATGTCTTTGGACTTGTGGGGGAAACCAGAGCACCCGGAGGAAACCCACGCGAACACGGGGAGAACATGCAAACTCCACACAGAAATGCCAACTGACCAAGCCGATGCTTGAACCAGCAACCTTCTTGGTGTCAGGCAATCGTGCTACCCACTGTGCCACCGTGTCAAGTTTAAAACATCATAAACATTATTTTTTTGTCATTAATTGTACTTCTGCAGTGAGATTATTGTTGACAACAGCCAGTGCTCATCACAGAGATCTGATCTGATCATCATTCAATCTTGCATGAAGATATCGAGCAAACTAAATCCAGAAGAACTTTGGCAACATCTCTAAGATGCTTCAGAAAACCCACCTGCAAAGCTTCAGTACTGTTCAAAGATTTAGGCACTGGTGTAAAAATGCTGTAAAATGAGCGTTCAAAGATAATGTGTAAATATATTTTATTTATCGATGAAACTTATATTAACTAAATCAAATCATTTGGTATGACCACCCTTTGCATTTAGAACACTTGGTACTCTTGCCCATAATTTTCTAGGTCTTTGTGTTTTTGGAATAAAATATTTGTGGTTTAAATACATGGTTTATTATTTTATATGATAAACTTATGATTTGTACTTGTTTATTTTTTATTTAATTTCTAAAAGGTTTTTAATGAAGTAGAAATGCAGTAGAAATGTTGTGTTAAATATATTTAAAATAAGCAAAAAGTTGAAACAACATTCAAAAGTATTGAAAATGTTTTTTTAAAGGACACGTTGTTGTTTACGGTAGTATCATATGCTGTATGGGAGATTTATTACATGCCTTTGAGCGTGTTTATTAGTCTGTCTATAAGAAACTCTCTTCCGCGCGCATGAGGAGATCGTCAGCATTCTCTGTCGGTGACGTCGCGTTCTAAATATTCGATCAGCATTCTATAAAAGCCTTCAGTTTTCTCAGTGCGTCCAGTTGCTGTTGTACTTGACTATGGTAAGTTCATTACCGACGCTACGAGTAGAGTCACGCCAATTTCACTAAGTCCGTTTCGTGAAGCTTCACTCGGGCACGTCTCTGAAGTTCTTCGCTGTTTGAAACTACAGTTTACTATAGAAAATATGGTTTGTAAGGTGTTATAATGGTATGCCTGCCTGGTTGTTGTGATGGTTCCTATTGTCTTTTCAGCACGGTGAGACTTCTTTCAAACAGCCACACTTACAACTCGTCCGCCAGCTTATATGGTAATGTTTTTAATTTAATGTAAAATTCTCTATCTGGTCCAAGTTAGTTATCGCTGCAGCCCGGAGTCCACCAAGTGGGAGGGACTTACGCCGCAGTTAGACTGGGTTTAGGGTTGGTGTCGGTGTAGAAGACACACAGATAAAACACAACAGGTTACTGTGAGGTTGTAGGTGTGGTAGACCTTCATAAAACACAACAGGTTGGTCTTTAAATAATTGAAAACTCCAGGAGCTCAAGTCCCATCCACTTGGAGCTGGCTCAGACCTCCGTTTATAACCTTCTTCATGTATATGCTGTAAGTTTTCACTTGAGTCCAACAAAGCAATAAACTAGTTTTTCTAATCGCCTGAATTGAGTTTTTATTTTGTCTCTAGCCTCCATAACTCCAGTGCAATGCATTTTATATGACATGGTGTGATAATAGTATAGTAATAGGATATAAGTATAGCAATATATAAGTAATATAGTAATAGGATAATAGTAATATAGTAAATAAAGTAGTCCAACAAACAAATAGTCACTACAAAGACACATTTATTTCACTCCGGAGTATTTAAATATCTTAATTAAAAAATTATTTAAAGATTTATTTTCAGAGATTTTAATGTTCTTGCAGCAAGGGAACAACAACACAGAAGAAACACAGGAGGTTTCATTCTGGTCGCTCAAAGGGCAGTCCTTCAAGGCCAGTTTATACACAGGCATACAAACAGATGATGCATTGCCTTTAATCTTTGGTCTTAACAGTTTGTTTGGTAGAATCAGTATTGATCATTCGATCAAATCATTGTCAGCACAATATTCCTGCATCTGGCACATTTCAACCATTCAATTGATTGAAAGCTACAGTGGAGCACGTGATTATAATAACACACATTTAACTTTAACTTTGGGTATACATAAACTAGAATATATATAGAATATATGGAATTTAATTAAATTAAATTGTCTAACATTTCCCTCCTGTTTATACTAATTTATTACGTATGACATTGAATTTTTATTTTTATTATTTCTATTTTATATATGTATGCTGTAAACAGAATGGAACCTCTTGTGTTTCTTTTGTGTTTCTGTTGTTTCCTTGTTGCAAAAACAGAAAATGAATCTTCCTGAGTGTTGGAATAATTTTGGACCCTGACAGGTTTCTTTAAAGCACATCATATGGCATATGCTGTACTTTCTAATCCTGTGTGGCACTAAAAGAAATATCAATAAATCAGTAAAACCCAATATACCGCCCAGCCCTATACTTTTACTTCTTAGATTGCCTAGATTTGGGTACTAATATATACCTTTGAAGTATCTATATGGGCTCTTTTGAAAATATGGTTCTTTTGAAAAGATACTGCCCCAGTGACAGCTCCTATACTTTTATTTTTGGAGAGTGTATAGCTGACAGAAACCCATATGCTTATCTGCAGCCCCTAAGAAGCCAAATATTAATCTGTGATGATGAGGTAATGCTAATGTTATGTTCAATTCAATTCGTGTTTATATCTATAGCGCTTTTACCATGTAGATTGTGTCAAAGCAGCTTAACATGGAAGTTGTGGTAGATTGAAACTGTGTCAGTCCAGTTTTCAGAGTTTAAGTTCAGTTTAGCTCAGTTGAGTGTGGTTTAATATTCCCTGCTGAAAGTCCAAACACTGAAGAGCAAATCCATTGATCCGCAGCTCCACAAGTCCCAAACCAAGCAGGCAAGTGGCGACTGTAGCGAGGAACAAACCTTCACCAATTGACGAAGGTGAAGAAAAAAACCTTGAGAGAAACTAGTTGTGAACACTGTATAAAAAGCTACAAGAAGTGTCCAGCAGTTGGTGTCCCAAACCAAGCTCTTGTGCAGCACTGGCAGAATACAGTGCATGTGTATGAAAACGTAACATTCTGTAGCGCATTTAGTTATAGGCAATTTGGCAATTTCAGTCATCATAGGCATCCTTTAACTTCTCAGTAATGACCTGCAGTCTAAACAGACTCTCAGTTATTGTGTATAAAGATTTCGGATCTTCTTGGACACTTTTTTTGCCGTTTGTTCGGACGGGAATTACAGGACAGATTTTTTTTTACTTAGCCAATGATGATGACCAATGAAAAGAAAAAATAAACATACACTGCCGTTTAAAGGAAAGTAGTGCAGAGAAAGCACTAATACAGCACTAAAACTGCGTTGAAGTACACCGTTTTAAAACTAGTACTTGTATTGTATCTTTCTGTATCGCTCAGCGCATAGTAAATAATAATAAATGTTTCTTGATCAGTTAATCAGCAGACTAGAATGCTTTTCGAAGAATCATGTCATATATGTCACATTGTGATGTGTATCTGAAGCAGTCTACTTGTTAACTTTGATCAGCGTTTGTCCAAGTCTACTCGGAACTGGATCGCGCACGCGTTTTTCGCACGGACAACTTTTCTCGACGGACAGGAGTGAGCGTGACGTACTTGTGTGGAGGTCAAGTCAAACAAGCAGGTAGGATAACAGAACAATGCGTTGCAATGTGGACGCAAGTTTGATCATTTCATTACTGTTCGTTGTTGGCCTTTGCTGTAGTGTTGTGTTTTCTCCTGTACGAGACCCGCTGTTTCTATTTGAACGGTTTGAAACACGTGCGAGTGTGTGTGAGACTGCAGCTGGTGCTTCAGCTGCTCCAACCTACTGACTGCAGATGATTCTCTCATACTTTACACTTTACACCAAACCTATAAAATAACGAGGACATTTGGCAAAATTGACACTAAATTGTGTGTGTCATATCATACGCTTTGCTATCAGAAGATAAAAAAAATGCAGTTAAAGCTGTAAAAGTGTGTTGATGATTGAGGTTAGTTTTATATTCACACATTCGGACTTTCTCCTCAAAATGTAATTTCACAAAAATATTATTTGCACATTCTAAATGGTGAAATCATATTAGCAGCCAGTGACTATCCAAGTACAACACCGTTCACACAGTCAGATAAACAGTGCTAATGTTGTTTTCAAGTCATACTTGTATGATAATCCAGAGCGAATATTCAAAGTTCCAGTGTAAACAATATAGAGAGCATGTCACGAGTCGTCTCTGAACCATGTTCATGTTATGGAAGACCTACGATAGTTCATAATAGGAAAGCCATTAACAGGGTTCATACCGTCATGGAAAACCTGGAAAAGTCATTTTGACATGACCAGGCCTGGAAAAGTTTTGGAAAAACAGTAAAACCCATGAAGTTTTGCAAAAGTCATGGAAATATGTGTAACAAATAGGCGTGGGACAATAACCGTTTTCAAGGTATACCGTAGTTTGGAAAAGTCAATTTTTTTCATACTGCCCAAATTTTCTGCTATACCATTCCTAAGGTATGTGTAAGATTGTTTTATTTACATTTTTTAAAAGTTTTTTTTAGGTGTAAATTGTAAAGAGATCTGTGTTTTTGAAAACAAATGAAGACCGCAGAAGTCAATGATTCACTTGAATTATTTAGCCTGACATGTTTACTGCTCCAAAATACTTAAAATGTTTCTCAAAATAAAATATATTGTGTTCAAAGGGGAAAAAGGTTTTGTTTTTAACCAGAAATTTTAAAAGAATATATTTTAGAGCAGTAATCAAAATACCGTCAAATAGGGGTGGGCGATATGGAAAAAATATCATATCACGATTTTTTCTGGGGAAATCACGATTCACGATTTTTATCCCGATTCTTTTTTTAAAGTTGATTTTTAAAGACTATTTTGCAAATTACAAAGGTACAATACAACTAAACTAATGTCCTCATATAAAGATATACTCTTACCATGTATGTTCAAAAATATTTTAATCAAGTGAACATTTAATGCCAGTGCTATTCTGCAAAGAGAGAACATTCAACAAGACTTGCATTACAATTACTGCACCATCAAAATGAACATTTAACAAATCGAACAAATCTTAGTTAAGATCAGAGAGCTTATTACACAGATCCTCAGCAACACCTTCACAAATGCAAATGACTTTTTTTTATAAAGTTAACAAAACTAGTAGTGTTTTGAATTTAATAAATGCATAATAATCATGATAACCATGAAACCATGATTATTCTTCAGACTATATAATCATACAACCAAAATCTATAATCGCTTCATCCTTGACTGTTATGCAGTTCAAAACAACATATGAATGTGTAGAAGAAGCCTACTTGAGCAATGCATTGATTTTGTTGTGCTTTGCAATATAACATTTGAATGTGTTTATTAAAAAAGCCACATTGTACACTGCAGTGATGTTATGTAGTTTCAAAATACAACATATTTACATTTGAATGTAGAAAAAGCCAACGTGGGTATCTTAAGGAGCAAAAAACTGCATATGAGCTCTTGTATTGCTGTTGTGTCATCACTTCAGTATATTGCAAGTCATCTCTGGCCCCTTATTGGCGATGCTCTTCATGAACTGGACCCCTTGACAAACTAAATAAATAGTTATATCTCATATAAATATATATCTATATTTCAGTTAAGCTATATTCATCTTAACTGAAAGCTGCGCCTGTATGCTGGCCTCGCGCATCGCGGAGTCCTGTCAGCCCGTCTGTCAGTCAGCATGTAACCTCAAAGGGTTAAACAAATGACGCACAGCGGTTACAGAAAAGTTCCCGCTGTTATAATTCACTTACCTTTACGTTTTGGTGCGATTGTAACCCGCTATTTAAGAAACAACAACGACAGACGACTGAATGTTTGAATTAAGTAGTAATAGCCGTGGCGGGATGAATTTAGGTGTGGCGCCCGTCATGGAAGCATGAATGAAGCGGAAGCACAGCACTATATACTGTATGGCGATACAACGATTTTTCTGAAAAAGTGGATTGTGGAGTCATTTTTATCGTCCACGATTAAATATCGTATTATCGCACAGCCCTACCGTCAAACCAACAAAACGTGATATTTTTATCCAAGGTTATCATACTGTCAGAATCTTATACCAGCCCATGCCTAGTAACAAATATCTGTATACTTGAATATAGGTTAGTTGTTTTTCTGTCCTTGGCCAATTCCATGGTCTCACGTTATTAGTGCATTATATAAATACATTTTACATATATGTAAATTTAAACTAAGCGTGGCAACGCCTTATAAACCAGGGACTAAGCTTAAAGATTAAATGACTAAAAGACTAAATGACCAAATGATTGTTGTGTGGTTTAAGTTGTGCTGTAATTCATTTGAATGTGCATTGTTTTTCTTATTTACCACAAATACACAGACATTACATGAAACATTAGGTCATGGAAACTTACTTTAAAGTCTTGGAAAAGTTTTAGCAGTAAAAATGTGTATGAACCCTGCATTAAAGTTTATGTGAGGTTTGGGAGCCCATACACATATTCAATCCATATGACAGTGTATCAGACTTTTGATAATTGACTGATTTGTTATTAAATTCATCATAACATCAAACCTCAACATAAAAAGGATACTTTTACTGTTTTCTGTTATTTTATATTTTACTTTGCCCCAGATTTACTGACCATAAATATTGTCTGCTGACTACGCTGCAAAAAGTGATTAGTTACTTAAAGCGAGCAAACCAGTTGCCTTAAAAGCAGCGTGTTGACTTTACAAAAATAGTGTAAGTAAGCCTATTGTAACTTGGAACTCTTAAGTTGACTTTATTTTTATAATTATGCAAATTGTACTTTTAAATAAAAGTAAACTACTCACTTTTTCCAATACAACTTTATTATATTCGTTTTTTTTCCAGCTTTATATGTATTTAACAAAATGACATGCAGTAACTGGGCGCCACGGTGGCGTAGTGAGTAGCACATGGAGTTTGCATGTTCTCCCCGTGGTTGCGTGGGTTTCCTCCGGGTGCTCTGGTTTCCCCCACAGTCCAAAGATATGCGGTGCAGGTGAATTGGGTAAGCTAAATTGTCTGTAGTGTATGAGTGTGAATGAGAATGTATGGATGTGTTTCCCAGAGATGGGTTGTGGCTGGAAGGGCATCCGCTGCATAAAACAAATGCTGGATAAGTTGGCGGTTCATTCCGCTGTGGCGACCCCGGATTAATAAAGGGACTAAGCCGAAAGGAAAATGAATGAATGAATGACATGCAGTAACTAAAATAAATCTGCTCTTTCAGGCTCCAGCATGTCGTCTAAATTCAATACAGGCTATAAGTGTAGATTTTATAGACTTAATGAAGCACCAAATATGTAATATTATAATAATTACAGTAATTATTTGAACACAGACATGCTAAAATAGTCTGACACTGTAAAAAGTGATTAGTTGACTTAAAAAAAGTGAGTACAGTTAGCAGAATTATAAAAATTAAGTCAGTGTAACAGTTCCAAGTTTCAGTGAGTATATAACATGCAAACTCCATGCAGAAATGCCAACTGACCCAGCAGAGGCTTGAACCAACGACCTTCTTGCTGTGAGGTGATCGTGCTACTCACTGCACCACCATGACACCACATGAATCTTTATGTGTCTTACTATTAACATGTTAAATAAATTAGGGAAACCTATTAACCTATTACATTATTGTTGATATTGTTATAATTATTGATTATATTGTACAAGAATACTCTAATGGAGGAAATTATGTAACATTAAAATTAATTCTCTGTGTATTAAACCATACAGTTTCCGCAGGCAAATTTAGGCCCTGTACTTTTAACATTTCAAATTCAAGGTTACTTATTAGTAAATGTTATTAAAGCATTCAAATCATCAATGAGAAAAAGGCAGATTTAGTGCAGTCGTGTTAGTATTAGTTAATAACGACATTTAGTATAACAATTATGCCTTCTAATCAGCAGCTGACGACCAAGATTTTAACTCTAACTAAATAGTTAACATTACATCACATAAAAGCTTTTGTAGATTTCATCATGAGTTTAGTTCGGTTAACTACAGTAATCTAATGGGGAAAAGTTCTAACATTAATATTTGTAAAATTCATATTTGTTTTTTCCTCTTTGCCTTAAAATGTTAACTCGATGAGCTGTGGTTCTGAGGGTTGGTAAGTGTTCATTTTAGGCCCTGCAATTTTACCATTTCAAATTCAAGTTGTATCAACCTAAACATTTGAGTGAAATGTTGAATACAAAGACAGTTTTATAGAGCATTTTGAGGGATTTTAACAATAACAACGGTCCTAACATATTTCCTGTTTTACATTTTTTAATTTCCAGAGCTTCCGGGAATTCAAAAAGCTTGACGTATTTTACATAATGTTATGAAAGCTGTGTTAACGTAAAGTTATGACTGGATTGCCTTTTTTACAGTTATGAAATAGTTTAAGAATAAACTGTTCATGGGTCAATGGCGTCACCGCATTAAATTGGTCTTTACAATTTTTGTTTTCTACAGCCACATACTCTGAATGACTGAAAGTCTCTAAATAGTGTGTGAAGGTTTTAAATGGAAAATTGTTTCACTTTTTAACTTAATGATGATTAATTTGATTAATTTGTCTATTCAACAAAGATTATGCAGTATTATTTTACATTTGATTATTCATTTACTGTATACCTGAATACAGTTCGACGACTCAGGAAAACAATAAAAATCTGTTGATTTAATTAGTAAACTTTTCTATAATTGTAGATTGTTTATTATGTTTTATGCACTCCTATACATAATATTCCCAATCAATTTAAAATTTAAAATTCTTTTTAAAATAGTTATTCAACTTATCTGATGAAATTGTATTTATATCGAAGAATAAAAAAACACAATGTTGTATTTTTCTAATATCACGCAGCCCTGATTGTTATTATTTTAGTATTGTTGTTACTATTTTAAGGTTACCAGTGATTGTGTAAGCATTTCATAGCATGTCATACAGTGTATGACTCTGATACTGTGTATGCATATCATACTGTGTATGATAAATCAAATTAGACTGACACTTTAGTTTAGGTCACAATTCATGTTATTAATTAACTACTGGCTTATAACTTGTCCAATATTAATATAGTAACCATTCATTAGTACTTATAAAGTATGATCTTATTCTAAATCCCTAATCCTTCTCAGAACCTAAACCCAACTTCTACCTTACCAACTATTAATAAACAGCTAGTTAGTAGTTTGTTAAGCTAGAAGTGCTAGTTAATGGTTTGTTAATACAGTGAACTGTGACCTAAACTGAAGTGTTGCTGAATTTAGCTTTAATCACAGCAGCGTTTAGCCTCCTTTTCACTGCACACAACAAGAGACAGACCGGAAGTCATTCATTTCCAATGGAGAGTAGTCCGGGAGCTGCGGAGTTCTGATCATCTCCGTATACAGAAAATTTGCATCCAAATTGAGCTGCGAATCTGTTGAAATATTTGAACTCCTGCGACTAGACTGCATGCGACTGGCTGACCAGAAGTAATGTATTTCAGTGTTATCCAAGCAGGTCCGTGTGCACAAGATGAGAAATGGGAGTTTTTTGGTTATCTTTTGAATCAGAATATGTATATATTAAAAAAAACATTTCTATTCATAAATGAGTAATAACAATATGATTTTGTTATGTTGTCTCCACATTCCCTCAAAAATGTTTAGCGGTCTATGAGTTTCTAGTATTCATTCATTCAACCATGGTGAACGCACGGAGAATAAAGGCTCTTGCACTCCTTTATTTCGGACACTGTGAGAATCGTCGTCTCCCCCATGGTGCACGACAACACTGAAAATACTGCGCGACTGCCACAAGGGGGCGAATTCCATCGTGTCCAAATGTTGTGTGCAGTGGAAAGGTGGCTTTTGAGCACCAGTACATCAACTCTACAAGTTTGTGTGAATCGTTCATGTTTTTAACTTTGTATTACTCAGGCATAATGGTAAAGAAAAAGCGTTTGAGGCTTATAGCCGACATGGCGCGGAAGATCAGAGCTTACCGCGAGCTGAAGAACCGGCCCCGGGACTCTCAGCGCTACGCTTTAGACTATGACACCATGACGCGGCCATTCTCTGGCAAAAAGCTGCCGGTGTTGGCCTGGAACGATGTGCAGAGAGAAACCCGCCTCTTCACCTTACTGTCTGGTATGCGCATGTTTGGTTTGGGTCGACTCTTCACGCGCAAGTCCTGGCTAGACGAGCACACGGAGCCCTGCTACTGGAAGATAACCAAAGTCAAGGTGGACTACACAGCAGAGGTACAGTCTGGGTTTGGCTTCAAAGCAAATAAATGCATGCAAAGTATTAAACACATTATTATAAACATGTCTTTTTGTTTTACTTTAGAACATGGACCATGGGAAGGCATGGGGCGTCCTAACATATAGAGGTAAGAAGAGATGTTTTCTGTAAATAGCTAATACACAATCATCAGTAAAAGCGTGTCTTTTAATTACATTTTATATATATATATATATATATATATATATATATATATATATATATATATATATAGCATGTGCATACTTTAGCTGTGCTAATCACCTATATAATGTGGATCTGTCTTCTAGTAAAGAAATTATATCAAGACTGTTTTCAAAAGGTTTTGTTTAAGTTTGTTTAACAAAGATTTAAAACTGTAAATATTTTATTCGGCATTAAATTGATATTGATCGTGAAGACAAAATAAACATTTTTAACTTCAAAAATAATAAAAAATAAATTGATGAATTAAATCTCAGTTTTAAATGACACTAAGTGGCTGTTTAATGATACATTTGTTTTGAGCAAGAAGTCATCATAATAAAGTAATGAAAACCCAAAATTAAGTAATTTTGCTGAAAATTCGGCCAATTTTCCACGAAGGGGTGGGCCATTACAATCGGTATCAGTATTTATTGACCGCACACGATTGTCAATAATGATTAAAAAAAAGTTTGGTATGAGTTTTCGGTATAAAGGGGATAGTTTTATTAGAATGTGGCTGCTGAACATGTGAATTGGAAGCAATGCCAAAAAGATTAGGTTGTAAGTTTGTGTCATTTTTAATGGAGGCATGTGTCTTGTGAGCGCAAATAAGCACTTGGTTTGCAAGCAGCACACACATGACACGTGCATTTCCAGGCTCTCCTAGTTGAAAACCTCTAAACTTTCCAGAATGCTGCATGCGCACTGCGATTTATGCAAGTAAAACTAACCAAGCAGCTTCACACATTGTATGGAACATACACATTTCAGGAATAATGGCAGGCACAGTGCACCTAAACACTGCAGTGCTTTTTAACTTTCTCCATAAATAAAACTTGTATCAGTGCTGCAGCAATGGTTTTCTTTGTCCGTTTGTCATCCTCTGAGAAAACGGTTGATGGTCACTTAGTTATGAGAGACGCCAGTGGAGCTGGCGAAGAAAACCACATGCTCGCGCATTTCACTTGTGGGTTTTGGGTTTTGCCATCGTCACCTGAGGCCAGAATAACAACACACATGAAAATAATTGCTGTGGCTAGCAGCAGTGAGCAGATTGCAAATAAAAAAGGATGTAAGGATGTCGCTAAATTGGCTTTTTGGTTTCTTTCTTTTTGCATCCCAGCCACTAGCACCCCATCTGAAAGATTTTTAGCATAGGGGGTGATGTAGTCATCCAACTTCACAGTTTGTAACGTTGCAATGTGTATTTGAATAATGATGGTTGGTTCATGTTTTGTTTGGAGATTATAAGGTTTACTGGGTCATTATTATTCAAACCTTAAAGTTTGCTTTGATTGTTCAACATTTACACTGTACCATTGCACACACTTTGTAACATTGTGTCAAGGAATCTCTTTAACACTTAAGTTTATTTTAATAAAAGACATAAGGGACAATATATATATATATAATTTTTTTATTATTTTTTTTACTATTAAAACTATTTGCCTTAGTAATCTCTAATAAATTTGAAAAATCCTAATATTCCTAAATGGATTGTTAAAGTATACAATAATTATCAATACCGAATGATATGAAAGATAATATCGTGATCATTTTTAATTGTAATATTGCCGAGCTCTATTGACCTTATTCCGCCCCGCCCACATTTAATACTTTGCTCTTCCGCATTTTGTCATCCAATTTCCGGTACGCTGAATCAGTACATCAAATGATGTTTCGGAAAGTCATTACATAGTATATATAGTTAGCTGTAATATTAGAAAAATAGCATATAATGCTAGTTCAGTAGATGTTTTGAGCTGGGAGTACGGTGAAACCTCCCTGCAACGATTATATGGGGTCATATTTCCCCATCCATCGTGACCGTTAATGCGGGTAGACGATATGAGCCAGAGGTAACTTACGGGGATATTTTAATTACTTTGTCCTGTCAAAGGGAGTAGATGGAGCGTTTCTGAAGACTTATAGAAGTACTGAGGCCTACCAATATTTACACAGTGGGAAAGTTGGTTGTGTTCTATTTCACAACAAGAGGGATTTCATCTTTTTAAAAGCAAATGTGCACCCCAGCCAGTCGAGCAGTCCATGCCACTCAGTGTGGGTGCTACTTATTGAGCAGGGATCAGTGGAGACTACAGGATGTTCGTGCATCGCTGGTTTAGGAAGGTCCTGTAGCCACGCAGCCTTTATATTATAAAGTAAATATAAGGCAAGTAAATATATAAATAAACAGTAATATCTTGTAAGGTCTGTGTTAACATAAGTAAGCCATAAATGTAAACAGTATTTTAACGTATTTGTGTAATAATACACAGCTGCTGACTCGGTTACCATCAGCAGACTAAGTATCTGGTCAAATCTCTTCATTTGTGTGCTATTGACCTTATTATTTAATGTGGAAGTGTGCTCGTTTTTGCGATTTGTTTTAGAACTGATTCAGTCGCATATGGGAGAAATGACTAGGTATGATAAACGGCAGAAAACGGTCAAACTACTCGCTCTACAAACAAGTGTTTGCATGATTATACAGACAAAATAGAATAATATAATAAAAAACATCAGTTTGCAACATCAAGCAGCAGAACGAGCTGTTTTTAATGTCTAAATAAGAATGGAAGTGAATGAGACCGGAAGTCTCGAGACAAAAACACTCAAATGGCTGCACTCACTCATTCGCGGAGAATATGATCAATACTTGAAGTCACAATTAATTGCTCCTTTTAAAAAAAAATTCAATATTTGCCAAATGATGTTTACCAGAGCAAGGAATTTTCCACAGTATTTCCTATAATAGTTTTTCTTCTGGTGAAAGTCTGATTTGTTTTATTTCAGCTAGAATAAAAGCAGTTTTTAGTTTTGTTTACTTTATATGTTTATTTCTTTTACTGTATATAAAGAAGTTTAATACATGACTGCTCTTTTGATAAAGATAAGTGCATCTTTATTTTTAAAAACCTTTCAAAAATTCAACTCAATGTTTTCCAACAGTACTTGCTGATTATATAATATATTCTGGGCAAATCTGGATGGAAACGAGACAGTGTATGTGTATTTCAGGTAAAGAGGAGCCTAAGGAGCGTGAGGTGGACAAGGTGATGTACCATGACTGGCGACTGGTGCCCAAACATGAAGAGGAGGAGTTCAGGCGCTGTGAGCCCGTCCCGGAGCCCGCTGCCCGGTCAGTGCTGTACCCTCCCCTCCTGCGGGCCATGATACTGGCACAGCAGGCCAAAGAGCAAGGGCTGGAGGTCAGCACTCTTCCAGAGCCCCTGCTGCCTCTCAAACGGATGGTCACGCTCAACCAGGAGTACTTCAGGAGACAGGACGAGCTAAAGAAGCAGAAGGGGACACCCGTCTGATGCCCCGTCCAGCATTGAGGAGTTAAGGTCACGCTTTGATGGAAAGCACTTCTGCTCCTGGGCACTTTTAAAGAGCACTGCTGGCTGTAAAGACTGATTTGTGTTTGATGCTTTGTTTTATTGTCACAAAATATAAATAGGTTCATCGTCCATCTTCCTGGGGTTATGCAGCTCGCGACTGAGGAAATGGAGGAGATTGGACACATTTGGAGCCAGGTGACCAAACCCAAAAGCATAAGACTCTTTGTTTTTTGTCACAAAATCATGTGTCTGATGTTTGTGTTCTTCACAATGTGCAAGTTAAAGATGATGAAACAGTTTGCATCATTTGCAAATATCAAATTAAAATGTGTAAACTGATAATGGTGTTGTTTTATTGTAGTTTGTAAATATGAATCAAAGCTAGGGCTGCACAATGTATCATTTCAGCATCCATATTGCAATGTGCGCATCCGCAATAGTCACATCGCAAAGATGCAATGTCCAGTGATTTATGCAAATTCTTAAGCATTTCTTACTTTGAGTTTATGTCTTGTTTCTAGTCCAAACATCTACATTTCAACAAGATTATTTCACTCACCACCTGGCTGATAATTTCCCTTAAAACAAGCAAAACGTAACCCCCGTAGTTTTTACTTATTTCTTCTGACAGTGAAAACTAAACAATATCTTTACTTTGTCTAAGATTTTTTTAGATATTTGGACTAAAAACAAGACAAAACAAAGTAAGAAAAGCATTTTTGTGAACATTGTGATTATTCAATTAGTCTACCTGAATACTGCTAAACTCACCAGAAAGCTGTCAAATGGAGATATTCAAACTATCTTGTGAAACTGTATTCATATCACAATATTTATTTTGAATAATAAAATATCACAAAAGCAGACTTTTCCAATATCGTGCAGCTCTTATCAAAACCTCTTTAAAAACTTTATATTTAAACTTAAAATATTTTTTTTGTAAAAGTCAAGAACATATTCAGAATATAATTCCCAACAATATTTACTGATTAATCTTAAATTAATATACTTTAAATATTTAAAATTTATATAAAACGTTTACAAATTTAAAAACATATTTTTATTTATATAAATATATTTAAATATATTTCTCCTATTTTGGTGTCTGCGTTACTTTAACTTTTTAACTTTAAAAGCAATTGTTTACTTTGTGAACATAAAATGTCAAAGTATGGGTGAAATTTTCCATTTCGTCTAACATATTTATGCACAATGTGCTTATTCTGGCTGCCAATTTTTGTAAAATTATAATATATAAATATTTACAAGTGATCATGCAACATTTTATCATGCATTAAATGACTAACATTAGTCAAAAGTGGATAAAACCTAGTTTTGATGCAGAGTAGCAAAATACAAAAAAACTAAAATTGATTAGTATTTTGTGGCTCTGTGAATGTCCTCGTTGTTGCTGCCATTATTTATTATTATTATTTTATAAAGTGTTGATAAACGGAATGTTTGTTGGTCGTGTGGTCGATTTCACAATAAACATGTATGATGGTGTATAT
>CAIGQQ010004433.1:18151190-18182710 GCA_903798035.1 Danio albolineatus
TATATATATATGTATATATATTTATTTATTTATTTTATTTTATTTTTTTCCCCAGATTTTTTTTTTTATTTATTTATTTATTTTTTAGATTTTTGGACACATTCTAATGTACGGGGGAATAAGGCTCTAATTCACATTGACACACCAAACATCACACAAATCAAGAAGGGTTGGAAAAGCCCTGAATATACTCACTAATTTTGTTTGTTTTTTCTCTTTTATTGCATTATAACATAAATACAATAAGGCAAAATTTTATTAAAAATTTTCAACTACATTTACAGAACAAAGCACAAGTAATAATCAGATCAATAAGATAAAATACAAATAAATAAAATTAAATATAGAGTAGACACACAAACACATCCGAAAGAAAAGAAAAGAAAAGAAAAAAACATTTACTCTACCCGGTCTTCAATTAATGTAAACTTTTCCGATAAATCGCCTTCTTCCACGTATTGATTTTAGGAACTTTAATAATTCACTAATGATACTAACTTTAATGATAACCAAAATTCCTTTTGGAAAACTAAAAACAGTGGCTTTGTTTTAAGGCACTTGCATTTATTAATATAACATTTCTCCAAACTTAGAATATTTTTCAATACAAGTTGAATAATTACATCTTTCCCCAATAAACCAAAGAAAATATCATTTTTAGAAAATTGGAAGGACAATGTGAGAGAAACCTTTAACCACTCGAATGAACCAGACCAGAGGGTTCTGCTATATAAACAGTCAAACAGTAAATGTGCAGTCACTGTCAACCTCACAGACGGTACACTTGATGTGATCAAAAGTAAATCTATGTCTCAGGAACTCTGCAGATGGGTAAATATCACTGAATATTTTGAAATGTACTTCTTTAGCTTTGGGGGGTATGGGGAAGGAAAGAAACATTGTTCTTGATTCGGTAATAGAGCTTTTGGAAAAAAGAAAAGGCACATTTTTTTCTACTAGCTTCTATTCGAAATTTATCTTGGGTTAATATTGGCGTTATTGTATTAGGTATTTCACTCTGAATAAAATGTTGTCCTTTTATCAACAAGCTGAATATACTCACTCTCCGTGTGTTCTCTGTGTAGTGCGGATATGCAATATGAGACGCGCACGCGCATGTCACCTAGCGACACTCCTCATCAGCGCGCGCTCTCGTCTCCTCCTCCTTTCTGCCGCTGCCGAAAACTCTTGAGGATTCCTGCACGGAGAAGATGATCATACTTTGCTTAACGATATTTGCGAACATCTTCAAGCCGGGTAAGTCCTCCCTTTAAAAACCCAACGTGCTACATGTGCCAACTCAATTTAAAGTGATGGTATGCCTCAAGATGCTCATGTCAGAAGCTTTGTTCTTATTGCCTGCTATGCTAACGTCAACTACCCAGATAAACATGTTATGCAGTTTGTTTTGTACGTCCATATAACCACGTTTTAGGTGATTGTAAGTTGTTTCAGTACTTTAGAACTGAAATAACAGCAATTATGTTCTAACGTTAATTGAAGTATTTCGCTTTAACATGCGGCCCGTTCACGTCACTGCTCTGCGTAAGTAGGTTTAGTTAGCGTCACATCTGATAAATGTCTCGTTACTCCTAATATACTCTATTTATAAATGCGCCTTATAGTTTGTTCCCTAACCTGAAGATTCAAAGTCTTTAAATAATTAAAACAAAGTTACTAACAAGTGCGTTTTCTGCATGTTTTTGGCTTGATCCTATTAATGGTGTAGCTTGCGTTCTTGTGATTGGCTCTTCGGTAATTATATGCGCGGTGCTTGTCTGTGATTGGTCAGTTGAGGCGTCGTTTCGCGCTAGAAACCAGCACACACACACACACGCGCGTTTGTAATGGACTCTAAAAGGTCGTTATCTGACGCAGAAGAGCTCGCGGATTTAGCGACAAAACATGCGAGGATTAACGAGTCAGGTATGCAGAAAAACACCTGCGCCCTCTGTAATTAATCTATAGTTATTTATTCAGTGCAGCCTTCACTGCAGGGTCCTCGAGCAGAGACGGTGTGCTAATATTATTATGGACTACTTCTGTATGTAATGTTGTATTATTTTAAAATCATAAATGAATTATAGTTATATTCATTTTACAATTGTTCAGACGTGCTCTGGTTCACCTTTGTTTATGTTTGTGACCTGTACAGGCTGATGACACGAGCTTATAAGAGGTTTATTGGTTTGGTATTAATAGGATATTAAAACCACGTGCTGTTTTTTTTCTTATTAGTCTGCATTTTTAATAATACATATATTTATTTTGAAATGTATTTATTTTGTGTATCTATATGTTGGGTTTTATTTAAATCAATTTAAATTAATCTTTCTTTAGTGTATAAATACTGCAAATAAATTTTCACCGTAATATCCCATTCCTTAGTTTTGAAAATGATCTAAATTGATTTGATAGAGAGACTGAAGATTTACAGACCACAGTCGCAGTTATGTACCAAACTACCATTATTCATGATATGAATGCCAAGATTGACCAATGGGATTTAAGAATGATTAATGAACAGATTATGAAAAAATTCATCATCTCACCGCTGATTTTCATATATTTCATAGCAAAACAAACCTGAAATGTGTGCTTTCTACAGATGCAACCAACAATTCTACAGATGCAACCAACAATATTCAGTGAAAGAGTTTTAGATTTCAGTCGCACTTTGCAATAAAGTTCCATTAGTTAATGCTAGTTTATTTAGTTATTAACTAAGTGTGAACAACACTTGTGCAGCAATTACTAATGCATTATCAAAATGCTTGTTAACAGTCAATGCACAGTATGCAAGTAAATATTGTAATAAATGTGTTGTTGATTGTTTGTTCTTTGGATGTTGACATGAACTAATGTAGCATTATTGTAAAGCACTAACTTGATTTTCCTTAATTATTTTTAAGTTTGTTGTTCACATTCAGTCTTGCACTTTTGTCATTTTGTCCACTTATCAAACACTGCTTAGCTTCATCTCATAGTTTGTGATGTTGAGATTCTCCTTATAGCTTATTGCTTTATGGTTTATAATGCTTTAACAAATGCTTTATTATAACAATCTCTATGTGAAAAAGTACTTAAGGGTTCTGTCTTTAAAAGGGTTTGATTTGATGTATTTTCTGCAGGATGGACCGGCGCAAACGAGCGCACGTTCCTGGCGGTGAAGCCGGATGGAGTTCAGCGCAGACTGGTGGGTGAAATCATCCGCCGCTTCGAACGCAAAGGTTTCAAACTGGTCGGCATGAAGCTCCTGCAGGTCAGAGCACTAATACAGCATACACACAGTAATATATCACAGGTTGCATAATAAGGTTGCATATAGTCTACATGTTTTGTAGGAAAAGCCAACAATACATTGAGAGTCAAAACAATCATTTTTTTTCTGCCAAAAATGATTAGTTTTAAGTAAAGATCATGATTCTTAAACATTTTGTAAATTTCTTGCTGTAAATATATTACAACCTAATATTTGATTAGTGATATGCATTGCTAAGAACTTAGTTTGGACAACTTCCAAATAAATGGACAATCTCTTACATTGTGTTGATGGCTGTCAGTGGTGCCTCATCGACTTGCATTATAATGAGGGTTTTGATTGCAAAGCGATGACACCAAATAATCCTGCATTCTTGATTGTTGGTGGTTTTCCTTATTGGGAAGAGGTCAAATGTGTAATTTTTACTCATGATCATTAACCCTTTAGACAGGCCTGTGCAAAAACGCTTCTGGCTTTTATATGGAGTTTTTTTGGAGTAAAACAGCAGATTGTAGTGTGTGTGTGCATAAATACACTTACTGGGCTCTATTTTAATGATCTAGACACAGTCTAAAGCGCATAGTGCAAAAGCATTAGAGGTGTGTTCGATTCCACTTTTGTTATTGTAAAAACGGAAATATACCTTTTGCACCACAGCGCATGGTCTAACAGGGTGTTGCTTATTCTCTTCATGAGTTATAGGTGTGTTTCGAGTATAATGTACATTAAACCAATCAGAGTCTCATCTTGCTTTCCCTTTAAGTGTCAGTTGCGTCGCGCCATGGCGCATTTGTCATTTACATGGCGGACTTTGTAAGTGGAAAAACTGAACGCTTCACTAGCGAGAAAAGTTAAACAGACCATCTGCAGCACAAGGATAAAGAACTAGCTTCCTCCATTCGGTCTCTTTACTTTTACTCTTTACTTTACTCTTTTACTTTCATGGAGTAAAAAAAACACTCCAGTGAAGACATCCATTAGCCCACATATTTAATTTCCTTTGTTAAGAGCAAAGATTTGTATCAACTATCTCTAAATTCAGTTCTAATATCCAGCAAACCAATAAACGAACAATAATAATGAAGTGTGGTCAAACAACTGAGTTACATCCAAACACACATCCTATTCTTATACTCCATATGGGGATGCAGACGTCTTCAAAACCCACTGATTCACTGCACTGATTCATTAATTTGAACCGTACATACCCACTGTACATGTACATTTATAATTATGTACACCCACTGTTCATGTACGTTTGTAATTATGTTTATGTATCTGCACACTTCTGATTAGTAATAGCAACCTGTATGTATAATCATTTATTGTATATCTCTGTTCATAACTAATGCAACCTGTATATAATGTTCATAGTACATCTATCTGTATATATCAGCATAGTTTTTCTAGAACTGCGCTTTATAATTTATACCTGTATCTGCACTTGCTCCTATTGCACTACTGGTTAGACCTAAACTGCATTTCGTTGCCTTGTACTTGTACATGTGTAATGACAATACAGTTGAATCGAATCTAATCTAATGGTATCTCTTACACACACAAAAATACTCCATATGGAAGGCTGAAAGTAATTTTTTTTTTTTTTTTGCACTCAACTGATGATCATCAGTAAAAATTCTCTCTTCCCAACAGGAAAAAACAGCAGCAATTAAGAATGCATGATTGTATGGTGTCATGGATTTGCAATAAAAAGTGATTATCATAGAATTCAATGGGGCAAAAACAGCCACCAGCATAATGAAAGCGTTGTGAATTTGCCAAGAGTTTACTGTTTTCAAATGACTTTTCAAAGCATTTTCCCAAAATATTTGTCAAAATAAGATTTGTTGCCAAAAATGATTGCATTTGCTGAAACAGGGAGAAAGTGGCCAAATTAAGCTTTTATTATTTCTGAGTTCATATTTTCACAGCTTTATCTCTTCCAAATATTGTCCTGTCTGTCATAAAGCATACATCAGTGGGAAGCCCATTTATTCAGCTTTCACGTCTCAAATTCAGAAGAATTGCCCCTGCTGACTGGTTTGTGGTGCAGGGTCATATGTAGATGGGTAATGCATTGCGTATTAAGATGTGGTGTTTGTGTAGGCATCAGAGGCGCAGCTCAGACAGCATTACTGGGAGCTGAGAGAGAAACCTTTCTACAGTGGCTTAGTCAAATACATGAGCTCTGGACCCATTGTTGCAATGGTAAGGTCATCTTCATCATCATCATCATCATCCAAAAGTTCTGCATTACACCATTTGCATCTTGAGCCTTTTGTTGTTTTGTTAGGTTTGGCAGGGGCTGGATGTGGTGAAGACGGCCAGGAAAATGCTTGGAGAGACAAACCCAGCAGACTCTCTGCCAGGCACTATCAGAGGAGACTACTGTGTGGAAGTCGGCCGGTTAGTGTGTGTGTGCATGCTTTAGATCAGGGGTGTCCAAACTCGGTTCTGGAAAGTTTAGTTCCAACCCTAATCAAACACGCCTGAACCAGCTAATCAAGCTCTTACTAGATATACTAGAAACTTACTGGCAGGTGTGTTGAAGCTAGCTAGAGCTAAACTCTCCAGGACACCAGATTAATAGATGAATGTGTGATGGCTGATATAAATATGAATTTATTATTTATGAACTTTTAGGAGCCGTTCACACAGAATATGTCTTTAAAACATGAGCTGCAGCATCAGAAAGATTTTCACATTAATCTGTCCTACAAGCACAGGATTTAGATTTGAACATGCTCTGATTGTTACAGGTCTGTTGTTCAGTAAGGCTCCAATGGTTCAATTATTAGACTCAAATGAGGCCTGCTTGTGAAGAATTTCTTACACTTGGGTGGTTTGAATCTCTTAAAGTTTTATAATTCATTAAAATCAGAACTGTTTTATTTCATGGAGCTGAACACTTCAGTATTACTCAGCCTAACATTAGCTCAACTTCTGTAACAAAACAACGTCTGTTTCTCACTGTTGATGGTGGTTAATGGATGCAGTAATGATGCTTACTAATGAGGTTTCTTGGAAAGTGTCTTTGGTCATTTATAACCCAGTTTTAGTTGAAGTTGTTTGAAGCTTTAGTTTACGCTGAACAGTGGATATAACCAGCTGATGGCTAAATTATTATCCTTCCTGTCAGATGCCTTAAGTGAGTTTACTTCTTCATTAAAAGCAGGACACAATAATGAAGTGCTTTACAGGAAGAGTAATTCTGCAGAGCAACCATTGAGTCAGGTTTTCACCTTCAAGCCACAAATCAAATGTTAATGTCCAAAGCAACATCTGCTAGAAATCACTTGATCAAATCTGCTCCTGAAAGGCATTACAATCAGTTTGAAACTTCAGCATGTGCTTCATACAATTCATTATTGTATTCCACAGATGATGTCTGATCTCTGAGGGAGGAATTTGGAAAGGTAACTAGTAAAACATTAAGAAATGTCATCATGGCAAAGACTAAAGAAATTAGTTGGAGAAAAATCTCGGATTGATTAGTGAATGAATATAAGAATCAACTGTTAAGCTGCGGTCACACTGCACTTTTCTCCACAGACTTCTTGGTCTATGGCAGGGATCACCAATTTCGGTCCTGGAGGTCCGGTGTCCCTGCAGGGTTTAGCTCCAACTTGTCTCAACACACCTGCCTGGATGTTTCAAGTATACCTAGTGAGAGCTTGATTAGCTTGTTCAGGTGTGTTTGATTAGGGTTGGAGCTAAAATCTGCAGGACACCGGACCTCCAGGAACAAGTTTGGTGACCCCTGGTCTATGGGGAGCTTGGTGAACTCTGACCTGTGAAATCACATCACTTGACTGCATGAGACTAATAGAAGATGGAAACATGACCTCTGGAAGATTACACATTTCTTTAAAGACATCAAATTCAGCTTTGACATTGTAAGATCCATTCTGAGGGAGCTGATTTGAGAGCCTGTGTGCAAGAGGCAGCATCAGTTATCCAGTGTAATGCAAATGATAAGCTCTGACTGCTTGTGTGTGAAATACAGTTTCATGTCTCCAAACAAAAGCGTACTGTCAGTTCCAGACACGACGGTGACTTTTGTCTAACAAATGTCCGGGTGATACTTTCAGGCAAAGCCCAAAAGACAAGATTTGTGTTCTGATGGCAGATTTAGTTTCTACTAATAAGCGCTGCCCACTAAAGTGTGTATTTAGCTGAGTGATAGCTGCAGTAGTAAAGAGATTTTTAAATGAACGCCACAGCGATGGCTTTGAAGATACCTGAAAATCCTCCTGGTTTTGTCTTGTCTTTAAATTCACAACACCTCTCTGTACAGAAATGTAAAATAGCGAGCAAACGCTATAATCTCGTTTAATCCTGCCCCTTTTCACAGCGCCGTACGACAGAATATCACATGCTGAAACTCTAGTGTGACGGCGGCCTTAGATGGGTAGATCAATAGCTAATGAGAGAGTTCATCTTTTGGTTATTATTCATCTGTTATTTCTGTTTGTCTCGTGTGCAGGAACGTGATTCACGGCAGTGACTCTGTTGAAAGTGCTGCTCGGGAAATCTCCCTGTGGTTTGAGGATCACGAGCTCTTCTGCTATGAAGAGTGCAGTCAGCACTGGATCTATGTTTGAAACCCCTCATCAAACACTCACACAGCTTCATCTGATAGCTGCTCCTCAAAGTCAGCGCTGCGCAAGCCATTACGTGACCAAAATATCAGAAAGCAAACGCTGGCTTATGTTAACAAGGTCATTTGTTTTGAATGTACGGCTTGCATGCTGCTTTCGTAAACATGTATTCAGGCTTAGCTTGATATTCAGAAAGTTGATCAATCCTCTGCACTAAAGTTCTCCATAGTTTACATCCACCTGAAAGACACTGTTTACATTTTTAAAAGCAACTTTTGATACTGACCTGTTTGTCATCTTGATGCACTATAAAAGAGAAATTCTTAATCATGTAAGCAATAATGAATGAAGGGCCAGCATGCTCTGAAAAGCAGACTTGAGTATCACATAATGCTTTGTTTTAGTGGTTGGAACTCACTTGACCAAAGGCCGCCTTACTTTACTAATAAATTATTACGGTCACTTTGTCTTTGAATACATTATTTGTGCAAACTCAAACCATACACCACCATTCAGAAACCTTGAGATTGGGAAGTTTTAGTTTTTTTTTTAAGTGTTTGGTTTATAGCTACACATAAAGGGTCAATAAATGTCTTTACCACAAATAAATACTGACTTGGTTATAAATTTAGCTCATTTTTAAGCAAATTTTGTACAAAATATAGAAATGTATTCCATTGTTTCCTTTCGTTAAATGAGAAATAATGAAACCAATTGAACATGGCCATAATTGACTAAAAAGAGGAAATAAATGAAGTTATTGGTGAAAACTCTTATTTTATAAAGGGGCAGTTCGCCCAAAAATGAAAATATACTTACTCTTAAGTGGTTCAAAACCTTCTGTTGAACAATAAACCTTTTGAAGCTGAAAACATTGTGAATTCCACGTCCAAAGTGGTTGTTGTTCCTACCGTAGAAGTCTGCATCTGCTGTTTCAAGCGACATGAAACAATGACAGCAATTTCCTAAATGATGGAGCTGAAGACGGACGTATTCAGCACATAAACATTTATTTCTTAATACTTAACACCACACAGAGAACACAGAGTGAGGATTTACATACAAGGCGATTGGGCGGGACGTCCATCTCTGTCAGACCGACAGCCAATCAAAGGCTTCAGTTTACTTCATCCTCACTATCCCGGAGGGAAGGCAGCAGATCCAGTCAGCACACATCTCACTGAGGCGGAACAATAAATAGAGGGCTGCAACTGGGGTTAACGTGATGTTGCTTTAAAACACAGGAGTCAAACTCAGTTGCTGGAAGGCCGCAGCTCTGCACAGTTTAGTTCCAACCCTGATTAAACACACCCGAACAACACTAAAGTCCTTCAGTTTGGTCTGAAACCTACAGGTAAGTGTGTTGAAGCAGGGTTGCAACTTAACTATGCAGACTACAGAGTTTGACATCCCGGCTTTAAAAGAAATGAAGGGATAGTTCATCAACATTCTACAATTTACTCACATTCCAATCCTGAATAAATTTATTTGATACAAAGGAAGATATTTGGAAGAATGTCAGCAACCAAACAAATCTCTCCACCCATTTACTGCCAGTAGCTGTGTTTCCATCTAAAAATGCAAATTAATTTTATGCGCAAAACTGAATGATCGCATAAAAGACGTGCGAATAAAGCAGCGTTTCCATCCAACGAGTCAAAGCGGACAAAATCGTCACTTCCTGATCAACTGGCGCCAAATAGCAACAGTAAAAATGAAGTAGGAGAAGCTGTGTCAATCTTTTTCTTGATTTAATAAATGACCTGCGCCTCAGAAGGCAATCCTGACACGCAGTGAATACGCGGTGGTGTTTGAAGGTGTCAGACGCAGAGCACAGACGCTCTTGATTCTGGAGGTCATTAATAATATAATAACACAACTACTGAAACGGTAAGGCGTTTTAGAAAGACCAAAACAACATTTCAGATGTTATACGATGTGCTCAGCCTGCTAGTTTATCCTACTCAGTTATGCGCATACATTTTTTATGTGCATTTTCAAAATTTATAAGCATCACGGCGTTTCCATCAACCTGTTTTTTATGTGCACATCCAAAATGCAAATAAAAAAAGCTGGATGGAAACGTAGCTATAGTCTTTTATTTCATACGATGGCATTAAAAGTATGAAGAAATCTGATTGGTTGCTGACAGTCTTACAATATCTTCCTCAGTGTTGCCAGATATAGCAAACTTTTTCCAGCCTGAAACCTGCCCAAAAAATTTTATTAATATTTTACTTAATTTGAATTATTTTTTAAATTGAAATTAACCTTACTTTAACTGTGATAATTGAACCAACAGCAGCAGTCACAGAACCACAACATCTATAATATTGTTGTGCAGATTACACTACCAATTAGAGTGTTTTACTTTCGAAATGGGTGTAAATTCGTCCCGTTTGGCGCTTTAAATTTTTTTTGAACATAATTAGGTGCTGCTTGTCAATCAGACAGAGCTTCTATGTTTGTTCTTGCTGTCAACTGCAGGAAAAATGACCGATAAGTGTTATGATAAACCTCTGTGAGGTTACCTGCGTGATGCACGTGCACCTGAAGGGGAGTCAGATTTTGATACAACTTTCCTTCACCCCCTCGGTTTGCACTATGCACTGCTCGCTATGAACTGATTGAAGCAGGAGCACACAGTTATGCTTTATTAAATAAGTTGCCTATAAAATTTACTTTTCAAAACCGCCCAAAGTTTGTCAACCAACCAATGCCACTTTTTACCAGCGCAATCAAATTCAAAAACGGCCCAAAACTGGAAACGGCTCAATCTAGCAACACACTGATCTTCCTTTGTTTAACAGAAGTAAATAGCTGCGTTCCAAATGACACACTATGCACTTACACACTCAACAGTATAGTAGATGTATGTAGTGCTGTCCCAAATGGAACCCTAATGGTTTTTTTACTAAGCGGGAGTTCAAACCGTTTCCCTGATGACGTTTAACGGTTGCTAAATTAGTGAAATAAATGACCAAACTACCAAATAATACCTGCCATGAGTATAACCGCATTCACCATCAGGAGGCGCTATAATCACTCTCATAGGAGAATTTTGCTTTCACAGTCCAAAATAAATAAAGATAGCTCCGCCCCTTCCATTACGTGCGCAAAGTTGCGGTCGTTGAGTGTGTGAAGTGTCCTTCATTATAAACTTGTTTACCAATGGAATGAGTGCATCATCCGGGTAATTAAAGTGCACTTATTATTTGTAGAGTTTTCAGTGTGAACGCACTACTTACACTATTTATACTACAAAATGGTGTAGAATAGTGCATAAGTATGCGATTTGGGACGCACCTAATATTTGGGTTTTGAACATCCTGATGGTGAATAAATGATGGCAGAACTTCCATCTTCAGGTGAACTATCCCTTTAATTTGAAATGACATTAAAACATGTTTGGGTTGTGCAAGATTTCCAGCCAATCCTGACCGCTCACTTGATTATTCTCGTATATATCGCCTGGCATCGCTCTCTGCAGTGCACACCATTCAGTCCAGTATTTACATATTGAGCTCTGCTTTTGGTTTCGCGTACTTTACTTTCGCTTTACATTTACACCAGTGTTTCCAGAACGATTCAGTGAGTCGTGTGCTGAGGGACTTCACAAATAAAGGTCTGGGTTATTTGGCAAAAAGAAAACTGGGTCGTTCTTTCAGGAACTTAGTTTTGGTTCTGCTTTAAGTTGTTTATATGCATTTCCTTTGAACTCAGTAGTAAGATGCAGGAAGTTCTTGATCTTTGTGTGTGTTTACTGGGAAGGGAACGTTACGAGGTGGATTGAAGGTAGTTATAATCGAGGAAGGTACAGGCTAATGGGGTCAATATAAGAGTTTAAAGGGGAGTAGTTACAAGGCCGTGGTTGTTACGGAGCATGGGGCGTAGTTACAGAAAGGACTCATACTTTGTCTTTGGGACGGGGGGGGGGGGGGGGGGGGTTTGGGGGGGGGGGGGGGTACAGGCAGGAGGTGTTTGTTTAAATCACTCCGGAACATAAGAAACCTGCCAGACGATGATATGACTCCTCTCTGCTTTAGACAAGGCTGGCTTCATCTGAGGAGCTTCGTCATCGTCTGCTTCCTCCGTCTCGTCATCCTCACCGTCACCTGAGAAACATGTCAGCTAGGATTAGATGTTTGTTTGTATACTATATATATATATATATATATTTTTTTTTTTTTTTTTTTTGTGGACTCATGAGTGTTTCAGCATAGCCTGACATGGTTAAGAATTTAAAACATACACATAAAATCCATACACAGAGCAGGGTTCTTGCACCATTTTAAAAGTAAAATTTAAATGCTTTTTAAGACCTTTTTAAGACCTCAACAAATACAATTTAAGACCCAAAAATTTCATAATTTCTTTAGAATAGGTTATTCAATTGAGCGCCACGGTGGCGTAGTGAGTAGCACGTTCGCCTCACAGCAAGAAGATTGCTAGTTTGAGCCTCGGCTGGGTCTGTTGGCATTTCTGTGTGGAGTTTGCATGTTCTCCCTGTGGTTGCGTGGGTTTTCTCCGGGTGCTCCGGTTTCCCCCACAAGTCCAAAGACATTAGGTATAGGTGAATTGGGTAGGCTAAATTGTCCGTAGTGTATGAGTGTGAATGAGTGTGTATGGATGTTTCCCAGGGATGGGTTGCAGCTGGAAGGGCCAGGGGCGCAACAGCACATTAACTGAGGGGTATGCGGGTTCAAGATTTGCCCCCCCTATTTTTTCCTCATCAACATGTCAAAGTTAAACAGTCACAGTGAATGATTAAAGCACCTTGACATGCCTTGGTTTTGTACTTTTTGTACTTTTGCTAAAACAAAATGATAGATATGGGAGTCCTAAAGGGCAAAAAATACTTAAAAATGCAATCACTTCACACATGCATACTATGAGAGGTGTCAGGTCTGTCTTTGCATGAACAATTGACTGAAACTATTACACTTCTCACGAAATGAAATAAAAAAGACTAAACTGTAAAAATAAAGACAAACTGCCATTTTATCAAAATGTCATGGGCAAACTTTTTGTTTTAACTAAATTGAATTAGTTTTAAGCAAAAAAGTTACCAAAAGGCCTGATGTATCAATAAGATTCATAATAAATTTATAAAAACATGTATATGGTATAAAAATGGATCTTGATAGAAGGATTGATAAACATCTCAGTTCCAGAAAATGTGACTATTCTGACTATTTGTTTATGTGTCAGTTTTAACAGGGTTAAGAATAGTTATAATATAAAGTTTATATAGGGGAATTTTTTAATCCAAATATTATTTTCTATCTTGTCTGAAATAGGCCCATACGGAATCTGGGTGGCGATAATGTTATTTATATGAATATTTTATTCATATAATATACAGGATAAACATTTTTAACCAAAAAGATTAATTTATTTTTATTATTTGAAACTTTTAATAAAGATAATTTCAAAAATAGTTTTGGCACAATGGCGCCCCCCTATGTGTGGGGCACTTTGCGCTGCATATATTGCACACCCCCTTTTTGCGCCACTGGGAAGGGCATCTGCTGCGTGGAACAGGTGCTGGATAAGTTGGCGGTTCGTTCCGCTGTGGCGACCCCGGATTAATAAAGGGACTAAGCGAAAAGAAAATGAATGAATGAAGGTTTTTCAATTTATTGCCTCCTACAATGGAAATCAAAACTTTAAAATTTTCCATTTGGTATCAATTATGTGCAATGCGTAAACTTGGTAAGTAAAAAAAAAAAAAGCAAAAACACTTTTCTTTGAGACCTTATTCTTTTCTTTTTTTTGTTCCTTTGTGATGTAGAACAGAGCCAACATAACATAGATAAATTGGATTACACTACACAACACAATGCCTTGTATTAAGGAACCATATAGAATAGAATACTGAAAATAAGCTCAATATTGAAAGTCCTCAAAAAAGCCTTTCACAAGCCAAAATGTTGACAAATAATATACATAACTGTTAGAGAACACAAATGGTATTACATGAGTTTTAATTAGAGAAACCCTTTGCTTTGTAACAATCCCAAATTCTCCTCAAGACATGTGGCATCTCTCTTGTCATCTTCTCGATTACACTGTCTAGGTCCACCAACTCCCTTCTCTTTTCCTTTCATCTTTTCTAATAGAATTCTATTTAGTGATAAATTCTGCCATCTTGGTCCCTGCTGTATTCTCTGTGTGTGTGTGCACGCACGCACGCACGCACGCGCGCGCACGCACGCACACACACACACACACACACACTACACTGCTTTCACCAGCGTTGCACAGAGAATAACATCTTTATTCTGGGATTACCAGTCTTAATAAATACACTTTGTATATGAAGTAAATTATATCTCAAAGCATTTACTGGGGCACTGGCGCTTTTCAAATTGGGTCTCGCGACGCCCCTGTGCTATGCACTTACGCAGCAAGTAGTATGTGAATGTTTACACATGGATAATAATTTTGGCTCTGGGGAGAGGGGGCGCGAGTGAAACTGGCCAAAATGGGGGGCGTGTGTCCTAAAGGTTTGAAAACCCCTGGTATGGAGAACTCACAGTACCTCTGACTTTCGGGTGTCTGGCTGTGAAGTGAAACTTGTCATAGCCGACTGTGAGGTGGCGTCGCGTCTGAACTAGTAACATGAACACAAACTAGTAACTGAACTTAGGTCGAGCTGCAAACAATGCAAGGATTAACCTGGACCTGCTATGATTAGCTGCTGGAACGTACCACTGGTGCTTTTCTCCTTTCATGAGCGACTCGACGGCTTTGAGCCCCATGGTCACCTCACCACGACAACCGTGCTTTTAATGGCAGCACGCATGCGCAGACCGACGTCAGCATCTGTAGCCGACCTACCGTAATAAGCTAATAAATCACAGAGACTGTCATTTCACTCCTGTTTCACACATACTAAATTGATCAACTATTAGATGTTTTACGGTGGACCACTGTGCTTTCCAATGACTGAGCTTTCCTATCGTCATTAAACACACCGGCTAAAAATTTAATAACTACAGCAACTTTACGGTAAATTTAAGACAATTTAAGACCTTAATTTCCCGGATTTTAATTTAAGACTTTTTAAGACTTTTTAAGGACCCGCGGGAACCCTGCAGAGATATGCGCATTACTGATTAGGGTCAAAGTCCCTTTAAGGCAAGTCATGTCACTCGTCGACCATCTTTGAAACGCCTCTCGAACAGGTTACGACATGTGTGCTTACGATTCAATTTCATATGAGGAATCACCACTAAACCTAAACCACAACTGCCTCTTAGTTTCATTTCTAAATGTTCTAATCACACAAAATATGCAGAAACTCACATCTGGTTCAAGCCCGTCCCCTGGAGATTTGTCAGTCAATAGTGATAGCTGATTGGCTCCTGTACTAGAAGGCGGGGCTTCATTCGCCATATTAATTGTTACACTTTTCCCCACTAAAAAAACTACACGAGTGACACGTCTTGTGTATTCTACAGGCTTTGTTAGTGTTAAAACAGTCTAATTGACACTGGACTAAACGAGTTTGAGCCTACTCCACTTGCATCGAAGGATTCTGTGTCTTCTGCCGAAGGGTAAGAGATCATAACATTGGAGGAGTACATGAGATAATAGTAATAATTAATAATTCCTTACATTTATTTAGCGCTTTTCTAGACACTTAAAGCGCTTTACACTGAAAGATTGTGTGCATTTTAGTTCAGTTGCATTTACATTGAATGAACTTATGAATGTGATCAATTCTCTGTATGTTGGGGTGACCTGTGCCTCAACCCCCACAAACTGATAGGTGTGAACTAAATGACCCTTTTACGATAGGTGTGACCCTTTCACGATCTCAATGGGTAATAGCAAAACAACAGCTGAAACTTCTGATAAGAGGGTCCTGCTAAGAAAGCACAGAATGGTTTGTGTGATGCTAGTATAAAGTACTTTCTCACAGACAGTACTCTGGGTTAAGTTACTTGAAGACCGACGAGTTAACATCACTGCTGAGGAACTGCACTATTCATTGTCTTCTCCCCATAAGAACTTTGGTCAGCTTACTTATTTTATGGATTAGAGTCATCTAATACATTGGCGAGCCCCCCAAGAACGGTTAAGCCAAATACAGCAAAATCTAACAACACAATGGGAGAATCTCCTCATCCACCACCAGTGTGCAGCATCCACCGGGATGATGCGATGGCAGCAATATTGCGCCAGACCGCACACCACACACCAGCTGATTGGTGGAGAGGAGACAGAGTGATGAAGCCAATTATGATATGGGGATGGTTAGGAGATCATGATGGAGAGATCTGGCCAGGATGCCAGGGTTAAAATAGAATATCCTGGGATTTTTAATAACCACAGAGAGTCAGGACCTTGGATTAACGTCTCATCCAAAAGAAGGCGCTCACTGAGCAGTATAGAGTCCCCTTAGTACTCACACAGACCGCAGGTTGAGCGCCCCCTGTTGGCCTCACTAATACCACTTCCAGCAGCAACCTAGCTTTCCCATGTGGTCTCCCATCCAGGTGCTGACCGGGCACAGCCCTGCTTAGCTTCAGTGGGCGACCATGTGAGAGTTGCAGAGCTAGCTGCCGGCTAAATGGATGGACTGCTTTTGCTTAATTCAAAGTGCATTGCTTGTATAGAGTCTGGATACTGTTTTGTCCTTTTCATAGCATTTCTGACAATATTTTAAAAAATTGATTTCAAATTTACAGAAAGATTAACATACCATGTGGATAAACTATACCTGATAGCACTCGAGAGTACTGACTGATAAAAAAGATACATGATTTTCTTACCTAGCCTACGCTTGGAGTTTTATCACATACTGTATCCCTATTTGCATGTAAGAGACGTATCTATGTGCACTCCTAAATACTTTCATGACAGCACCTGAATAATTTTCTGATTATGTACAAACACTGGCATGTGATCGACAATCATGCATGCTAATTTAGCTTGTGTTGTTAGCTTCTCACCGATGCGGAAGTCAATGTAACCCTCGCCTCCGCTGAGCACCAGCACATTCTGAAGACTCTGTGCTTCTGTTTCTGCCGGGGCCGACGACCCCTGAGACTCTGATGGGCTGTCCAACACACTGCCATTCAGGGTGGCCAACACGTTGCCTGAAAACACAACATCAGATCGTTAATGACTGACACAGCACTTAAGGTCCGCATGAAATCTAAATGTCCTCATCTTACTTGTGCTTCTTATAAGCGATGTATACCTGTACGTCATTATTTAGTCAAATTAATTTGCTTCCATAATCTTTTATAAAATATCACAAAAAACTTTTCTCCTAGCGCGGGGCTATCAGTGTATGTTATTTGTCCATTTGTCGGTCTTCCTCCATTTTATTAGCAACACCCATCTTATAACAATCCTATCGGTTGCTAAAAGAACAAAATCATGCACCACCCAACATTTTTTCTTGTTTCAGGAATGTTTCAATCAGATGTACATCACAGTATTGGACAAAAAGGACAATCTTAACTTCCGTTTCATGCTAACCTTAAACAGGCTAGCAAAAAGTATAGCAAAAACATGCTGTTGATAAGTGTGCTAAACAAATCACTGTCGAAATATGCTAGCAGACTGTTAAATTATATCAAGAAAATTGCTACAATATTTATAATAAATAGAGTTTATTAATACTAGAAAAACACTGCAAGAACACACCAGCAAAGTGCTTAGTCAATATAGCAGTTTTAGGTTATAGCAAAAACCAACATGCTAAAAACATGTTGTGTTAAATTGAACTTGAAAATGCTAGCGGTGTGTTAAAACATGGTAACAGCTTGAACTTTGTTTTGAAACATGTTAACATACTACAGAATGCCAGCAGTCAAATAATGCCATCAATGTGTTAAATCAGGCTAGAAACATATTAGCAGTGTGCGAAATCATGCTAGAAACGTAATGTTATCAAAGTGCTAAAACATTAACAGTTTTAAATCATGTTAGTTACATGTTTCCAATACTCTACTACAGGATGTCAGTAATGTTAAACGTGCAAAGTCATGCTAAAAACGTGTTAGCAGTGTGCTATATCATGCTAGAAATGTAATGTTATCAAAGTGCTAAAACTCTAAATCTTTAATCATGTTACATGTTAACAATATACTACTGCAGCCTGCTAGCAGTGTTGAATGTGTGCCAAGTCATGCTAGAAACATGTTAGCAGTGTGCTAAATCATGCTTGAAATATGTTAAGAGCAGATAAACATCTTATTAGTTGCGTAGTCATACTATAAATGTACTAAAACATATGTACTAATGTGTGTTAAGAGATACTTAATAATAGAAATTTTAGAAGCAACAAAAACATGCTGCCAATGTTAAAACATGCTAGAAATATGCTATCAAAGTGCTAAAAATACTAGAAATATGCAAGACATTTGCTGGGAGACTGATAAGACACTAGCAGTGTACAATTATACAGACGAAGTGCTACAACGTGTTAAATTGTGCTAGAAAATGCTAGCAGGGTATTAATCATGCAAGAAATGTGCACGTTTTACATGAAAGTGATAAAAGGGTTAAATCGTCAGGTGCATGTTGACAATATACTACTACAGCATGCTAGCAGTGTTAAATGTGTACTAAGTCGTGCTAGAAACAAGTTAGCAGTGTGCTAAATAATGCTAAAAACATGTTAAAAGCATATTAACATGTTATTAGTTGTGTAGTCATGCTAGAAATGTACTAAAACATGCTTTAAACGTATGCTAAATCATGCTAGAAACAATGTTATTAAAGTGCTAAAACAATGGTCATGGATCATGTTAGGTACATGTTAACAATATACCACTACAGCATGCTAGTAGTGTAAAACGTGTGCTAAGCCATGCTAGAAATGTACTAAAACATGCTAACTACTGTATATTAAGTGATGCTAAATATTATTAGCAACAGAATCATGCTAAAACAAGCCATCAATGTGGTAAACCATGCAAGACATTTACTGGAAGAGTGCTAAGTAACTGTAGCAGAGTGTTCAATTATACAAGCGATGTGCTACTTGTTGAATAGCGCTAAAAATGCTAGTGGTGTATTAATCATGCAAGAAATGTTAAATAGAAATATTCTTAGCAACAAAAGCATGTTAAAACAAGCTATTAACGTGCTAAAACATGCTAGAAACATGCAAGACATTTACTGGAAGAGTGCTAAGTCACTGTGGCAGAGTTCAACTATACAAGCGATGTACTACAATTTGTTAAATAGCACAAGAAAATGCTAGAGTAATAATTAGTGTTAGTGTATAGATCATGCAAGAAATGTTAAAAACATGGTAAAAGCTTAAACCTTGTTTGAAACTCAATTCATTAATTGTCATTAATGTGTAAACAAACAACAATAGGCTAGCCATGTTAAATCGTTGTAGAAACGATTATGAAAGTGAGAAAACAGTGTTAAGTCATGTTAGTTACAGGTTAACAATATACTACTAATGCACGCTAGCAATGTTAAATGTGTTAAGAGCAGATTAACAGATCATTAGTTGAGTAGTCATGCTAAAAAAGTACTAAAACAAGCATTAAATGTGCTAGGTTATGCTAGAAAGATGTTAGCAGTTGCTAAATCATGCTAGTAACGTAATGTTACAAAGTGTTAAAACAGTAACAGACCTGAAATGTTAGTTACATGTTAATGTACTACTAATGCATGCTAGCACTGCTAAATGTGCACTAAGTCATACTAGAAACATGTAGAGAGCACATTAACAGATCATCTGTTGTGCAGTCATGCTAGTAATGTACTAAAACCATTCTAAAGTCACTATAGAAACCTGTTAGCAGTTGCTAAAGCAAGCTACAAATGTAACCTTATCGGTGTTAAAACAGTAACAGACTTGAAACATGTTAATTACATGTAACAATATACTACTGCAGCATGCTAGCAGTGTCAAATGTGTGCCAAGTCATGCTAAAAACATGTTAGCAGTTGCTAAATCATGCTAGAAACGTAATGCAATCAAAGTGTTAAACCAGTAACAGACTTGAAACATGTTAATTACATGTTAACAATATACTACTACAGCATGCTAGCAGTGTTAAATGTTTGCTAAATCAGGCTAGAAACATGTTAGTAGTGTCAAGTCATGCTATAACATGTTAAAAGCAGATTAACATCATTAGTTGTGTAGTTATGTACTAAAACATGCTTTAAATGTGTGCCAATCAAGCTAGAAACATGTTAGCAGTAGCTAAATCATGCTAGAAATGTAATGCTATCAAAGCGCTAAAACAGTGTTAAATCATGTTAGCAATATGTTAACAATATACTACTACAGCATGCTAGCAGTGTAATATGTGTGCAAAGTCATGCTAGAAACATATCAAATTGCTAAAATATGCTAGAAACATGAAGGTAACATGCTAAAATGCTAAATATTCATGCTAGAGACATACTAACAATAGATTAAGGTATACTATATTATATTATTAGTATTATTGCAATATATTCGGATGAAATGAGGACCGTACTGACACTAACCTGGCACTGACACAAAGAACTTGACAGCGTCTCGGTGTCCATGGAAACAGAGTTGCGCCTGTGCCATGGAGCAGTACGGGATGAAGCTGCTCTTCTCTGAGGTGCTGTCATCTGCATATACATGGATCACGCCTCCTGATGATGTAGGCGACACCTTATTGGCTGCAAGAGAGCAGAGTTCACCAATCAGAAAGCAGAATGTCAGAAAACTGTCAGCGTGTAAATGAATACATGAATAAGCCGCAGAGGAAAACAATAAAGAGCTCACAGCATGCAAACAGATGTTCATAAAGAGAGCAAGAATGTGACATGAACACATTTAAAATAAACTTGATGGTAAACTGATAAATATGATAAGCACAAGTAAAGTAAAATATTATAAGTAAAATGATATGTAAATGATATGTTAATTTATAAGCGTTGGTTAAAAACATTACTGTCTCACATTATTGTGTGTGTATATGCATAAAGAGACCAAAAAAGTGAAATGACCACGTTTAAAATAAACGCAATGAAGATAAACTTATATTTAAGACATAAGGAGTTTAATCATTGTTTCTCTTCATTTTGAGGAAACGTTTTAACAGTTACTGAATTTTGTTAGGGCGACACGGTGGCTCAGTGGTTACCACTGTCACCTTACAGCAAGGTGACATATCTGACAAACATGTGTGAATTTATATTTACATGAGTCTCTCATTCTTGTTGCACAATTCGGGAAGGGTTTAACAGTAAACAGTTAATACTTGATTTATTCTATAAAGGTCTAAATCTGAAAATGAGTTGGTCAAAGTTACAAATGTCATTTATTACAGAAATAAATATTTTTTTTGCATAAAATACTGAGGATTTTAAACATTTGTAAAGTTAAAACATTTTAAATATACGCCTGAAAACCTGGCACGTTTTATTATTTTATGAAAAAGAACACTCCGACATTTTTATTTTAAAAGTGGAAAAAAGTCATCAGTAGTTCACAAAATAAACCAGATTTATTCATTCATTCATTTTCTTGTCGGCTTAGTCCCTTTATTAATCCGGGGTCCCCACAGCAGAATGAACCGCCAACTTATCCAGCATATGTTTTACGCAGCGGATGCCTTTCCAGCTGCAACCCATCTCTGGGAAACATCCATACACACTCATTCACTCTCATACACTACGGACAATTTAGCCCACCCAATTCACCTATACCATGTCTTTGGACTGTGGGGGAAACCGGAGCACCTGGAGGAAACCCACGCAACCACGGGGAGAACATGCAAACTCCACACAGAAATGCCAACTGACCCAGCCAAGGCTCAAACCAGCGACCTTCTTACTGTGAGGCGACCGTGCTACTCACTACGCCACCGTGGCGCCCTTAAACCAAATTTATATTTTATTTTAAAATAACTCGGAAATACAGCAATATTGATCTATAAAAGGTTTCCATAATATTTATTGTGTGTGTATTTCTCTTAAAGCAACATGGTTAGAAATACACTTTATTGAAGAAAATTAAAGACTAAGGTTTGAAAAATATTACGTATGTGGAGATTATATGTAAATATATTAATTTCTGTAATGAAAATCTGGGTATACCAAGGAATAAGGGTAGAATAACACAAGATCAGTATATGGAAATAAAATTCACTTACTATGTATGTAGGACTTTATTTTAAAAACACAAGCGCTGAATTGTTTACTGTGCGTTACTGGGCAACCACAGCACAAGGCATGTTCAAAAGTGCAAGATTTACAGGTTCTACATTTATTCATCTCCACTCTGAAGAGGGATGAGGTATGTTCAGATACATCTTCTGTTAATCTGTCGTGTTTAATTTTAAAATGGATGTGTATGTTTCAACAAACACGTGTAGACTGCTGAATCGTGTCAAATTACTCAGCTCAACTGCCATCTGTTCATGCAGAGGATGATATTAATTCCTGACGGTCTTTTCTTTGACTGTAGCTTCAAAATACAACAAGGTATATCTCTATCATTCTCTTTTGTCAAATTCAGCCTTTGTCCACAACACATCTGGTGAGCAAAATAGGTTAAAGAGCCCATATTATGGATTTTTGAAAATGACCTTCCATGCAGTGTGTAACACAGCTCTAAGTGAAGGGAAATGTCCAGCTAAGGCTTAAATCTGAAAGTGCAGTTTTTAAAACTATTGATTCATCTATAAAAGAGTCGACTCATTCTTGTTTAAATGAATCGTTATTAGAACGAGTCTTTAGCCATTTCGGCTTGACGTCAACGCGAAACATGAGCCCCGCCCACTAGCTGCGCCCGCAGACCCCAGGAAAATTGAACTCCCGGCCCCGCCCACAGACAGGAAGAAAAAGTGGAAGACGAAAAGCACTGTTTATTTGGACCAGCATGTTCTTCCAGTCATGTTGACTGTAACAAGGTAAATATGGATGTAGTTGTCTGTATTGTGTTTGCTCCGTGCAGCATGTAGCGGTAGCCATTTAGCTTACTGCCGAATGAAACTATTTGTTGGCTTACAATAGTCCATGAAGTGTTAATTATTACTGAATGTTTGTTATGATGATGAAGAATACAGCAATACGCTGTTGTACAACTGCAGTGATCCGTTTTCAATATGTTCTGGCATTGGGCTGCTGACACGTAAAGGACGTGACGTGGTAGCGTCACGTAAAGGAGGTGCTTGGGAAAAAGACTCGCTCAGACGATTCATATGGGAGTCGGTGGGAAAATGAGGTAAAAATAAATAGATATTATAAGACATCGAAAGTGTTTTTTAACCTTGCATACATATCATCCTGTTGTTTGGGACTTCAAAAAGTGAAATTTAACCGTTCTCAACCCACCATATGGGCTCTTTAACCTCACTCAGGGTTTATGTTTGTCAGTGTTCAGCGTACAATCGTGTGTGTGTAAAAGAGGCATGTCAGAGCACAGCTTATTATTATTCATGACACAAACTATATAAGGTCAATCATGGACCTTCTGATTCTATGGGCAATTTATGAAGTAAAAAATGAGCTTATAAACCCATTTCTAGAGATTTTTTTTTATCTTACCAAAGCCATAAACCTACTATGTAGATATCAGAGGACAATGTATCTTATTAAACCAATGCAGTATGTGGCAGCTTTAAGTTTAATACATACACATTTCTCTGATTTCCTATTACAGAATATATTAAAAATAAAATACCAAAACAACATAATGAAAAGGGAAATGCAGTTATGTAAAACATCAGTATTTCACCAGATATTGACGTTTAAAATAAAGTTAAAACAAAACCAACATTTTCGTTTCATATATGAAAAATATGGCAAATCATCTCGAACTTTTTTCCTCTCTACAAATTAAAACGTAAAAAATGACCACAACGAATGAATAAAATGAAAAATAATAAAAATAATGAGGATAGCATTGCACAGTAGACATAATTCATCCACAATACAGCAAAACTGAAAGACTCTGAACAATGCAATAAAAGAAAAATCAACAAAAGAAGTGTGAGCGATTCCGCAAGAGTGACCATGGTCAGGGTTCACACTCACCCCTCAATCCCAGCAGCTGGCCTCGGTGGAGCACTACGGCTACAGGAAGAGGAAGAGGAACAAAGCGGGACGAGAGAGCAACACTCATCAGACAAGAGAGAGAGAGGAACAATACAGAAAGAGTAGAGGAGGAGGAGGAGGAGGAGGAGAAGACAAGAGGAGCTTCATTGGCTAATTAATGCATTTAGGATGTTGAGCCGGTGGTTAATAATCTGGGATGATGACATTAAAGGTTGCAGGTTAATCCAGAAACCCAATAAACTGGAGAGCTAATGAGATCCAAGCTGCTTTACTAGCTTAGCTGACCCTGGGGTATAAATAATTTCAGGTTTGACTGTATTTGGTCAGTCAGCTTCAGGATGATGGAGTCCATCACAAAACCAAAACTAACCAGTATAGATGAACCAATGACAGGAGATTGGGGCTGGTTGGAAATGAAAAAGGGTTTGGATGAATGGGGAAGGTGTTAACCTTTACAGTGTCTGCATGTAAACACTGCTGAGACTTACTTTCAGTGAGGGGGATTGAGATGATGACACCATTTCCTGTGCCCACCCACAGTCGGTTTCCTCCAATCAGCAAGGCCGTTATCCTGACAAAAGAGAAGCCCAACTTTCCTGTACCTGTGGAGCACACAAAGACAGCAGGTTGTCAAATATTTGTATTCCAATTAGCGTTCTATTATGAAATTTGAAGTATGTTAATAAATACTATTGTAATTAATTCAAAATATTATTAGGTTTAAATGAAAAAAAATCGTATTACTGTATACAAGTAATAATAATTATAATAATTGAAATGTATACAATACAATATATACACACACATAAACGCGTTTAAATAAACAAATCTTGTTTTTTTTATCTCGTTTTTCATTACATTTGTTATTTTTGTCTGATCATTCAGTTTTAGCTGATTTTAAAGGATATTGTAAAGAAAAATTAATTAATTAATAATAACATTACAGTGTTAACTATATATAGAAATTAAACAATTAAATTAGAGTTTCTTTTAAACGGAGGGATTTCTCAAACAAAAACAAAAGTTCAATCTTTTGTTTAGAAATGCGTCCAGTCAATCAAACAACTAACCTAAACTAAATTAAAAACCACTCCTCAGTGTTTGAGTTTGTTTTAGAGAGAATTCTAAAATTATTTTTAAAAAGTGAATAAAATAATAATAAATAAAACAAATTAAATAAAAATAAAACTTGGTCTTTGAGCTTGTAATGAATTTGCAATAAATGAATAAATAAAATCTCTAAATGTTTACTCTATAGACGTGTTTGACTGGAAGCACTTCTGAAATAAAATAAGATGAATTCAAAATATAAAATAAAATATCATTTTGGCAAGCTATATTTGAAATGTTCTATAGCATCAGTACTAAACTAATCTGGAACCAAGATGTGATACCCTTTCAATCAAACTATAAATCTAAACTACTAAATTGTTTGAATAGAGGCATTTCTAAAATATATAGTTTTTAAATAAATAGTTAAATAGGGGTGGCGTGGTGGCTCAGTGGTTAGCATTGTCGCCTCACGGCAAGGTCACTGGTTTGAGTCCCGGCTGGGTCAGTTGGCGTCTCTGTGTGGAGTTTGCATGTTCTCCGAGTGTTGGTGTGAGTTTCCTCCGAGTGCTCCGGTTTCCCCCACAGTCCAAAGACATGCGGTACAGGTGAATTGAATAAACTAAGTTGTCTGTAGTGTATGCATGTGAATGAGTGTGTATGGATGTTTCCCAGTGCTGGGGTTGCGGCTGGAAGGCCATCCCCTGCGTAAAACATATGCTGGGTATGCTGGATCCCTGATAAATAAAGGGTCTAAGCCGAAGGAAAATGACTGAAATAAAATAAAATGTGACACAATTGTGTTGATGTGAAGTGCTGAAAGAGAGAAGTGTTACCCAGCATCTTGCTGACATAAGGCTCGATGTCCACGTCCTGTAGATGCTGGTGTGTGTGAGCGTGATACAAGCGCAGCGTAGAGTCCAGACGGATTGAAACCCAGACTCCATCCCCAATCCACGCCAGCTGCCTGACCTGACTCTCCTTGCGTGGGTGAGCGTCAAAGGATTTCTGCATGAAGGAGAGAGAAGGAGATAAAACACAGTGCGGAGATAATAGCTGTTTTTCCATACAAAGTATATATAATTTAGACCGTGAATTAATTCCATACCATCTAAGCATTTTCCTGTATTCCTTCTGTATTTTTAATCTTTCTATGAAAACTGAAAGTAGCATTAAGAGCCGATCTAAATTGTGATATAATTGCAAGAGCTGTTCAAGAGAATTACGCTTCCGCTTTATTTTGGCTTGAAAGCATGTTGAAATTATTATTAATACATGCAGCCGCATTCACTTCCTTTCCATTAAAGCTATGCGTCGACCGTCTCCCTTTCCTATGCATCCTCTGAATCAGTACAGTCACGTATCAATGCTGACTAGTGGACGTGCTCCATAGTGATAAAGACAGATCGGCTTCTGTACGCGTGATTTGACGAGGAGCGAAAGTGGCCACTTTTGGATTTGAGTGTGTTTTTAATAGGACTTGCACGACTACTGGTTTCTGCTAATCGATTTCTTTTCAAAACAATACTCGAGTTACTCGACTACCCGTGATTCGAGCTACTAGTTAAAAAGACACAAAGAAATCCTTCTCAATACACGTTTTATTAATTCATATCCGAATGCATCGATTTCATAGGCCTAACACAAATTGACAAAACTTTATATTACTTTAAGTTACAGAGTAATATAAAAATAAAAAGCTGCACGGAACATTGTCATTTAACATCTGCGCCATAAGCTTCCTGTATGTGAAGCGAACTTGTGTTCATCCTGTAGGTTAATGCTTTAATATGTTATTAAAGTAACTTTATCATTTAACATGTTTTCAAGAACTAAGTGAAACTAATTACTTAAACCAGTTCAGAAAGACAAAATTAGTTCTCGTCAACAATACAGCTGACCCGCAAAACACTAAATAGCCTAAATTAATAAATAATGCATAAATAAAAAGCTGAAATTGAAAATGTCTAAATTATAAATTGATAACACTAAGGAAAAAAAAGGAAAAAAGCTGAAGGCTAATTACGTTTTAATTATACCTTTAATGTAGGCAATAGAAAGTAAAAGTAGCCACACCCGACACCTGCTTCTTGAAAACTATTCACAAAGCCGTATTCATAAAACTAATTAAAATATTAATTAAATTATTTTGAGCTAGGCTAAATCTCATTCAATCATTTAATATCTGCTGTTTCAACAGTTATTAAAATAGCAAAATGAACGAATATATTCGCCTACTTCAACCAGCATGAAGATTATGCAAACGACCATGTGCGCGCAAGTTATAGGCTGTTATGCAACAAATAGTCTGATTAAAAAATTTATTTAAAAAAACTCTAATATTTAAGTTTTCAGCAGTGATAACAGGAACGAAAATTATTTCTGTTCAGAAAAGAAATAGTTCAACAAGCGACAATAGCCTATAAAGCGAAACGGAAATTAAATAATGAATAAACTTAAGTAAATTATTTAAATAAAAAAAAAAATATATATATATATATAAATTAATAAATAAAATATGTGTAAACACAGTAAACAATCAAATGACTGCATGATACTTTAACAAGCAGACATAATGAATGAGAAACTGTATTTCATATTTAAAAGTCATAGAAAAAAACAGCAACGCAGCTATGAATTAAAAGCGCACCTTGCAATTCATTTTATATTTACCCTGTTTTCTTCAGGACTAATAGAATCTTAGGAATAGGATGTGGTGGTGGGAAAAAATTAAGTGGGAGAAAAAAATTGAGTGGAGGAAAATATATATTTTTTTAAGTTTTTGATTCCCTCGCAAAGATGTTTTGCGTTCCCTCGCAAAAAAATTTTCCGCAAACACTTTCTGTTCACTTCATACATGTCAACCCTCCCATTTTTGGCAGAAAATACTTATTCATGTATTTTAAAATCTTAAAACCATGCTGAAATTATTATCAAATGTCTGCATCCACTTTCTTTCCATTAAAGCTGTGCGTCGGTCATCACCCTTTATATGCAACCTCTGAATTTGCGAATGCATAAGCCAATGACTGACACGCTCCGTATGATAAACTGATCCCAGATCAGCTTCTGTACACGCCATTTAAAGAGGAGCGAAAGTGCAGGACACTTTGATATTCGGATTTGTTTAAACAGACAAATACACTTAATAATATGTAAACATGTCCGTCCTGCGTGTTTTATTTTAAACGCAACTCATTTTCTCTTCAATGAGCACAGTTAGCTACTAAAGTAATCGAATGCTTTCATCATAGATCTGCGCATTCAGTGACACCGCTGTTATCAAACCAAATAAATGAGAGATTCATCTGCTGCTCTTCACTTGTTTGATAACAGAGGTGTTATTTTAAACGGTGTGTACAGAAGCTGATCTAGGATTAATTTTTCATACGGAGCGCAAATACATCTGATTCAGAGGTTGCATGAAGGATGCCCGACGCACAGCTTTAATGGAAAGAAAGCGAATGCAGACATTTGATATTAATTTCAGTGAGCTTTCAAGATTAAAAAATACATGAGAAATATGGGAAATACTTAATGATAGGATGATAGCAGGATAGAACGGTAAAATATGGGAGAATCCCGGCAAAAACCGGGTTGACATAAAGTGAACAGAAAGCGTTTGTGGAAAAAAAAGGTTTGCGAGGGAACGCAAAAACTTAAAAATATATATTTTCCTCCCACCCATATTTTTTCTCCCACTCATTATTTTTCTCCCACCACCACGTCCCTTCTGGGTCTCGGTAGAAACCGATGTTCATTACGTAACTACCATGAGAGTCTTCCCTGTGTTGTTAATGTTGAAGTTGATCATGTGGTTAATCAATTTTAATCCTCAGTTGTAGTTGGAAGCTTTAACCTTGGATCGTGGTGTTTGTTGAATACGTATGCCGTTTTGATGTGATTTATAAATGCACGCTCGAGTAGTCGATTTTTTCTGAGAGCGCCGACTAGTGGTTGAAGTAGTCGATCGCTCGACTAGTCTATAAAAGCCCTAGTTTTTAAACACAAATACACTTAATAATATGTAAACACGTCCGTCCAGGTGTATCCCGTATTTTTACATCCTAATGTTGTCAGGTATGAGCAAGTCACAATGCATTTTTCACCCCATATACCATTTATACCACATATAGCCTACCATTCATAGGCATGCAAATACAGTATATAGGCAACCTCATGGAATGTGTTTTGCACGTCACTGCGTTTCAAAGTTTGGTGACAATAAGAATCTGTGTGATTGTGTAAGACTAATGGAAGACCAAAACTCAACCTCTCTGTACAGAAATCTAAAATATAAAGCAATCACTGCCTTTATATGTGCCTGACCACTTTGTTTTATTCCACCCCTATTTACAATGCTGTATGATTGAGTTTATGCACAAAACTGGAATATAAATGTTAATAAATATAACAGCGTTCACATTCAGAAGACGAAATGCATTGAACGCGCAGTGGCTTTTAAAGGTGTGAGACGTTGTTTGTGTGCACAGATGCTCAAGACAGTTCTGGAGGTAATAATACTGAACCACTGTGATGACAGACTTTGGCTGAGGGATTTTAGAATGACCAAAACAACATTTCAGATGTTTTTCTAGTGAAGTTTCATAAACTAATTTCGAGAGGAGCACATGATATGATTAAGCACAACTGGCTGCCCATCTGTAATCAGTAATAATCCAAATCAGAGCGATCCAAGTTTACTATAAACAGATCGTTTTCTCCATACTATTCTATCTTTGTTTTGGAACCCACCCCATCTCCTCCTTTACCTCCCTTTTCTAAGGGGGAGCTTTCGAGACCTACCTGATCTCGGATGCCCTTATATGCTTATTGACTTGGGCTCAAGTATCTTCGAGCTCAGGGTTCTCTCCCGGGACAGCATGTCAAACCTGCTATAAGCGCTAAGCATATCTAAGTGTGAACTCTTGAATGTGGTTGGTATGCTAGTTTATCCATTAATGCAGTAGCATCACACATTTTTTGTTATCACATGATCAGTGAAAACTAAATCACATGACTTTTTTGATGCAGGTACTGAAATGCCTTCTGTAAATGTGTTTCCATCGTTCTTTAAGCACATTTTGTCTTATGGGATAAAAAGTGTATCCTTCTTAAATTTTTTTATGTGCATTTTCAAAATGTATTCCATTAAGCATTTTGTTTTGCAACATGTGCATAAAAATAGGTGGACGTAAACACAGCTATTGATGTGGATTTAAGATGTGTTGTCTTCAACTCGCCTCAATCTGCATGCTCTTGGGCTGAATAACATGGATCTTGTTCTTGTTGCCACACCAGACTTTATCATGCACCACAGCCATGCACCGGATGGAGTGATGAGGCCTTCCCAGATCCATTAGATGATAGTTGGACAGATCCCACTGTCCATCTGCAATTACAGTTCAAAACAGTTGTTGTTGTTATAGAGAGCAGGAATAAATATCACATGACAGATGTATAAATTACCTTCAGATCTGTGGAAAATTGCAAGAGTTCCATCAGCTAAAGCAACCAAAACTCTCCCCTTTACATGTCTGAAGCACAAAGAGACAAAGAACTTGATTATTTTTCACTATTTCTCATGTAAATGTTGATTGTTATTAGTTTTTTGTTTTTAAGTCCTTAAGAAATCAAAATTGACAAAGTATTTTGTTGCTAGCACACATTGTCAGTCTTAAGCCCTGTCCACACAAACACTGCTGTTTTCAAAATCACATTTTTTCTTAATGCAGTTTGATCGTTCGTCCACATGTAAATGCAGTATCAGATGATTAAAATGCAAGCTTTCTGAAAACTCCAGCAAGTAGGGACGGGTGATATGGGCTTAAACTTACAAATTCTGGTATTTATTGCAATAACAATATTGTTGACAATAGTTCACAATCACCAAGAGACCAACAAACTCCTGTATCTTTACAGAAAAGTATTCATTTTAATGTTTTTTTTTTTTTACACACACACGCACAAAACAAATCCCTGAATGCCTGTTCTCCTGCAGAACTCAAGCATAGTCAAACACACACTGAAGCAGCTTTTTAAGCTTTTCAGGATCATATAAAACACACAAGCAGATCTGCTGAAGCAGGTTAGAGCATTGAGGCATTTATGTCTAAACCGTGCAGGGCAGTGGGCAGAGATTGAGTCTAGCGTGCATTGAAATGTTCTATCTGTTTTATTCATACTGGACGCTAGAGGGCGCCCTCCCTCATAGTCTCCATGTATACTTTAAGAAGAAAAAAAATCAGCTATGGTCAGCTATCACTGCAGGAGACAAAACAGAATAAAGAGGATGCAAATGGATCAAACTTGCAGACAATAAACTTACGCTTGCGGCAATATTATTTATGCTCTTTAAGCTATTGTGGCTATTTTACAAGAATAAACTATATTCCTAATGCAATGCTAATTGACCTAGCCTTAATCACTCTAATGCAGGGGTGTCCAAAGTTTTTGGGCCGAGGGCCAGATGCAAAAAACAAAATGTTGTCCTGGGCCAAATTTTACAATTTCATTTCACAGACACGCATATATATATGTATATATATATATATATATATATATATATATATATA
>CAIGQQ010004433.1:18192710-18203949 GCA_903798035.1 Danio albolineatus
TATATATATATATATATACACACACACAAAGACTTTCATATTCACCATGTATGCATTAAATTAATCAAAAACACAATAAAAACTGTCATAACATTATCTTCAATGCCTGATTGAGATACTACAGTGCTTCCCACAGGTATGAAATATACTGGCGGTGGTGTCTGGATTGAAAAATCACCATTTACCATCACATCACATATAGTTTACTATTTATGTGACAAACAATACTTTATTCAAGTTTTACTAATAATTTTATTTATCGTGACAGTTATACACTGTTTCTCCTACTTCTATACTACTCAGAGAGAAGCAGATTCTACCCTGTCAGTGTGTGCACATGGCATCTCTTTCAAGTTCAAAGCAAACTTGAATGCCAAAACATTTTTGACATGCCTATTAATTAATTAATTAAATTAATAAAATAATCAGCAAGTGAGAAATAAATGACATGAAAAAGGAATAAAAACAGACAATCTCTTAATCTCATTAATTACAGGATTAAAACTTGTCGATTATTTAAATTTGGCAAATGAGTTGATTAACCTAATGGTGTACATATATATTGCAGCTAGTTTAGACCAGTCATTTCGTCCTCTTCGAGTATAAGACAGTTTATCTGAATCGTTTAGATTAAAGTATCTATTATTGACTTTTCCTCTCGCTCTGGCGGCTGTACGCACTGTCAGCTGTGAAGCCGAGAGGAAAATAGTCTTTAATAAAAGAGTAATGCAAAAACGCAACAACTTTAGAAAGCTAAAGCTGAATCCCGGACATTTTAGGAGATTTAGAAACCCGGGCCGGACAAAATTTTTAAGTCCCAAAAAGGCACATCTTTGTGGGTCTGCAGAGTACTTGAGACTGTTAGTGGGAGTGTTGACTGGTCTGGTGCACACAGAACGAAAGGGGTAAACGAGAGAAGATTTTACTCCACTTAATTGATCACGGATGTTTGGATATATTAGGTGGATACAAAAAGTGTAAAAGGATAATTAAAGGGAAAAAAAAGTGTCACTAAATATACTTGGGCAGCTGTTAATACACCTGGGCGACCCGCCCAATGAGTCTATGTGTGGGAAGCACTGTACTATATAAAAAGGGTCTCAGTCCTGACATTAAGAAGCACTGCATTAAACACAGTTGTTCCGCACTATGTTTCTAAGATATGGAAATTTATTTTATTTTCATAGTATTTTCAATGAGATTCAGAGAGTTTCAGTGCTCTTCTGCTGCTCCTGACGGCACTTGTGTTTAAATGGTATTTCATCTGGTTTTACACTTGAACAACTAAATGAATGCGTCTAAATGGACTATATATTTTTTTGTGAACTTACATTATCCGTGCTGTAATGGGAACCGTATGAAATTGAAAAGAGTCTACCTTCTACCTTTCATCGAAGGTTTATCGGTGACTGAAAATAATGTAGTCCATTGTGAAAGATTTTTTTTTTTATTTAAAATAACATCGTACTGGATGTAGTTTATTTCTGTGAGTCAAAGTTGAATGTTGAGAACCGTTTCTCCAGTGTTTAGTGTCTCACGACCCTTCAGAACAATATGTTGATTTGCTGTTCTGTTGTGATCAGTTAGCATTGGGATGCAATCAGTAAAAATCTTTTTTGTGTGTGTGTGTGTGTGTGTGTGTGTGGAAACTGTAAAGCATTTCAGTTATGAGGATTTTATAATGAAAAGAATGTTGAAAGTAAAAGCGGCTATTTAAAAATGAACTATTTGTTGGCTTTATTTATTTACTGTTTATTCGTTTATAACAGGGGTGGCCAAACCTTTTTCCTATAAAGGGCCAAAAAACAAAATGGATTGAGGGCTGTGGGCTGAATATATACCAAAACGTATATATTAAATTTTCCATGGGTAATTACCTAATTTATTCTGTAATATTACACAAAAGCTAGAAAACAGTACTTTAATTTATATAAACTAATGCAGTATCATAGTTAAGATTTTAGAATGAACTTTTAGTACTTTTAGTAAGAACATGATCCCATTTATAACACAATGGAGTTCAATGCTGTATACACTAGTCGAGCTGCTCCTGCTTTTACCTTCAGAGATGCTTGCAGGTGTCTTGTGCATCATCTGTCAAGCGTATTTACCTTTTAAAAGTCTGATTCTTTTACAACTTTTTACTGAATCCTTTAATTTCAGTTGGCTTTTTTTGTAGTTCAGCAAGAAATCAAAGAAACAAAAGTTTGTTAAATTTGAAATGACCATCTGTCAAAGGCATTCGCCCCAATCACCTTCCCATCATTCTTCCTCTCTTTTCTGATGGGATGGTGGGCCAAATCAAAGGTTACCATGGGCCAAATTTGGCCTGTGGGCCCTACTTTGGGCATCTCTGGTTTATAATATGAAGAACAGAACATAATATAAGAACAGAAATAATTACAAAACCAATTAATTAAAATACTTAAGTACGACATGGGAAGATTATCTTTCCATAATTGTTCTATTAACACAAGACACAGACTGATTCAATTCAAAGTTATCCACAGACTTCATTCATTCATTCATTTTCTTTTCGGCTTAGTCCCTTTATTAATCCGGGATCGCCACAGCGGATTGAACCGCCAACTTATCCAGCATTTGTTTTACGCAGCGGATGCCCTTCCAGCCACAACCCATCTCTGGGAAACACATTCATACATTCTCATTCACACACATACACTATGGACAATTTAGCTCACCCAATTCACCTGTACTGCATGTCTTTGGACTGTGGGGGAAACCGGAGCACCCGGAGGAAACCCACGCAACCACGGGGAGAACATGCAAACTCCACACAGAAATGCCAACTGGCCTAGCCAGGGATCGAACCAGCGACCTTCTTGCTGTGAGGCGAACGTGCTACTCACTACGCCACCGTGGCGCCTACAGACTTCATTATTCAAAAGTAAAATAAGATTTGGGAAAATAAGATTTTCACAAATGTATCCTTCCTGTGCAATAAATAAAATTTTTTAAAAAATTAAAAAATGTAAAAACTTTGAAGGTACACTGACTCGCTCATTCTTGTCATGCCATAAAATTTGTTCATTTTGGCAAAACGTTTTTAATTTTATATCCGAAGTATATAAGATTGATCTGTCACCAGAGTCAAAACTAGGCATTTTTGGAGACACCTCAGAAATAAGAGATAAATATATATCACAGGCTGTATCTTTGTGTATGAAATTAGCAAAGAAAATAATTCTGCAAAATTAGAAGTCAGAACACGTGCCTGTCTTTGAAACGTGGATTAGGAGCTTAAGTTATGTGTTGCCCATGGAAGAAATGCGATATGGGATGGCAAACAAACTAAACATATTTTTTAAAATCTGGAACCCAGTTTTGTTATATATCAGTAATGCTGACTTATAGCATTGGTGCTATAATATAGGTGGAATTGGTTTGGCATGTGTCGATTTGTGGAGCCTACACATTTCTCTGTAAAGTATACATAATAATAATATATATTTTTTTCTCTTATGCTTATAGGGATAATATTGTATTATGTTGTATCCGAAATGGCCTTTGTACCCCCCCTTTTTTTGTTTGTTTGTTCTATATTTGATAAAAACAATAAAAGATTAATGAAAAGCTGACTTTACTATAAAGAGTGAGTAAACCCATTGTAACTTGAAAAAAATAATAATAAAAAATACTTAAGTACATACAAACAAATGAAAACAAATCAACTAATAAAAAAGGTAAATAATAACATGGTTTAACAATAAAAAAACAATAACATTTAAAACTTGTATCGCACAATGCACTTTAATTCAAATGTAAAAAATACAAATAAAACAAATAAAAAATAAAATTGCTGGAACAATGTCCTCTTTGACAGTTCTAAAATGGGCCTAAACAATTGTAACACTTTAAAATAATGGCTCACTAGCCATGGTATTTACTCACATGAACAAACATTTAGTAATAAGTTAGTTAGTTTGAAGCTAGTTCATACTAACTCCCTTTTGATTTTAATAATGCATTAGTAAATGTCGAATTATGGTTAATAAATGCTTTACAAGATTATTCATGCTTGGTTAATGTTAGAAAATGCATTAACTATCATTAACAAATGGGCCACTATTCCAAAGTTACCAACATTTTCTTAAACTAGTAAGGTGAACATCTTATAGTACGTCAAAATATTTGTTCACACTTTATTTTGATGGTCGTTTGTTGAATTTAAGTTACATTGCAACAAATTCTCATTAGATTATAAGTAGACTGTTAGGTTGGGGTTAGGGTTAGTGTAAGTTGACATGTACTTGCAAAGTTTCCTATAGTCAGTTAAATGTTTGTTAAATGTCAGTACCAACAGATATTAAGCAGACAGTACTCAATGGAGACAATGAATACTCAAATGGACCATCAAAATAAAGTGTTACCAAATATTTTTCCAACTGTAAAAATAAGGACATGGTGAATCTGTTGTTTTGCCGTTAGAGGTTTCTGATGCTTCCGCCAGAGCAAGAGTCATCTGGCCGGAAAGCAATCAGATTGTATCTTTGTAAGAGAATATGAGATGGGAGTAATGCCAAAAATGGCAATAAGTGGTCAAAGGGAGATATATACTCAGGAAACCAGAAATAGCCTCAAATATAGTGTCCCAAAAGTTACTAGGTTTTGTACAAGACCAAAACACGTGTGCATGAGTGGCTGGAGTAAATCTACAGCAATTACAAGCAGGATTTAGATTTCTTCTTACTTTATAGTTGTTTATACTTTGTTAATCTGTGCATTGATACTCCTTAACAATTCAATGTGTCCATGATGAATAAACATTTTAAATGGTACTTTTGAATCTTCACTGTTTCCACAAATATTATAACCCAGCTGTTTTTAACACTGATGATGACGATAATGATGTTTCCCAAGCTGCAGATAATCACATGAGAATCACTTCTGGAGGATCATGTGACACTAAACACTAAAGAAAGGATACTGAAAATGCAGCTTTGGGCACATATTTCCAGTGAGCCTGGTTGTTCATACTGGTTGGTTAAAATAGTAGATGTTATTTAATTTGAATGCATGATAAAATGCTCAACCACTGTATTTCCCTTCACATTTTATGTTAATTGAAGGTTTGCAGCAAAGGAAGCAGAGACAGCACACAAGTGGACACTATGTTGTCTCTTATTCAGAATGGAGAAACCTGATTTTAACAAATTACCAAAGTAATTCACTAAGTTACAGTGCTCAGCCTAAATGAGTACTACAACCCCTCACCAATCTCTCTTTTTATTAGTAATAGTTTCTATTGACCTTATTCTTCAATGCCGAAGTGCGCTCTTTTTTGCGATTGTTTAAGAACTTCCGATTCAGTCGCCTATGGGAGAAATGACTAGAAAATAATAAACGGCAGAAAACGGTCAAACTACTTGCTCTACAAACAAGTGTTTGCATGATTATACAGACAAAGTAAGACCACATAATAAGAAAATATCAGTTTGCAACATCAAGCAGCAGAACGAGCTGTTTTTAATGTCTAAAAATGAATGGAAGTGAATGAGACCGGAAGTCTCAAGACAAAAAGATTCAAATGTCTGCACCCGCTCATACGCGGAGAAAAAGGTGAATAGGACGCTTTACAAGTACATATTTGTGCATATACATTAGATTAGTCAGTACCGAAGTCAAAACTGAAACAAACCTAACAAAAAAGCCACTTGAGATCAGTCTAAAAATGATTAAATCAAATATAAAATAAAATAAGTAATTATTTTGTAACAAACAGGAAAAAATAAAGAGAAACATTAACAAATGTAGTTGCTTTCTTATTGTTGGTCTTTCTATTCCTAAAGATGTTAGATGACTAAACTCTTGTTTTAATATATATATATATATATATATATATATATATATATAACTGTCTTATAAATATCCAGCAAAATTATTGGCTATATTCACTGAGAAAGGGATAAAAAAAAAATGTTAGTTTTTAATAGGGGTTACCAAAGTCCCTTTAAGGCAAGTCATTTCACTCGGCGGCCATCTTTGAAATGTCTCTCGCCATTCTGTCTGAATGGAGAAATATCAAATTCTCCAAAACAACTTGCCAAGCTGACGATTATGTTAAGCCGAAAAGAAAATGAATGAACCACTGTTTCATTTCTAAACGCTCGAATCAAACTAATGTTTTCAGGGTGCCCAAGCTAATGAGCATGCGCCTTGAGAGTAACAAGATCATGACACCAGCCTCATTTATGGCCGTTCTAGACATTATCATCATCTGGATAATGATCGTCAGATTGCGCTGATCTTCTGAAGTAATTCACAACTTGGTCTTGATGGTGAATCTTCTCCAGAACTGACAGCGATTCTTTGTTTACAAGTTTGTGGGCGTTTGAGTATTTGCCGTCATGTGATGTGCGCTTGATAGGACGGACTTGGCTTAAAAGTACAAATTTCAAGCTTTATGTGGATATATTGCTCATGTCTGTGAAGCAAGTATTCGCTGAGATTCCAGTGTGTTTGTTGACCAAAAAGCCTGTCGTAAAAGCACACGTCTGATCCGAGCTTCTCCCCGGAGAATCAGAATCAGAATCAGAATCAGAATCAGTTTTATTGCCAAGTGTGCTTCACACACACAAGGAATTTGCTTTGGCTACAGAAGCTTCCAGTGTACATAAAGTGACAAGTGACAACACCGAATAAATATTATAAAAGAAGACAATAGACATTAAACAGAGATGCAGTCCAACGATCTGGATGTTGAAATGTATGTACAGATTTGTTATAAATATACAGGTTATAAGGTGCTGTGTGCAAAAGAGTAAGTATTGCATTATATATTGTTATAAGGTGCTGTGTACAAATGCGTAAGGAAAAGTATTGCATTGTATATTATTATAAGGTGCTGTGTACAAGTGCGTGTGAGAAAGTATTGCACATTTATTGCATGATAGGAGAAATATTAACTGTTCATGAGGTAGATGGCCTGAGGAAAGAAACTTTTCCTGTGTCTGGCAGTTTTTGTGCTCGGTGCTCTGTAGCGCCGGCCAGACGGTAACAGTTCAAACAGGAAGTGTGCTGGGTGCGAGGCGTCCAGGGTGATTTTGCGAGCCCTTTTACTCACTGTGGAAGAGTACAGTTCTTGAAGTGTAGGATGAGAAGTGCCAGTGATTCGTTCAGCAGTCCGGACTATTCGCTGTAGTCTACGGAGGTCAGATTTGGCTGCTGAGGCGAACCAGACGGTGATTGAAGTGCAGAGGATGGACTGGATGACAGCTGAGTAGAACTGCACGAGCAGCTCCTGTGGCAGGTTGAACTTCCTCAGCTGACGGAGGAAGTACAGTCTCTGCTGGGCTTTCTTTACAATAGAGTCTATGTGAGTGTCCCACTTCAGATCCTGAGAGATGGTGGTGCCCAGGAACCTGAATGACTCCACTGCAGCCACAGTGCTGTCCATGATGGTGAGCGGGGGGAGTGCAGGGGGGTTTCTCCTGAAGTCCACTATCATCTCCACCGTTTTGAGCGTGTTCAGCTCCAGGTTGTTGTATCTGCACCATAAAGCTAGCCGCTCCACCTCCTGTCTGTATGCAGACTCGTCACCGTTCCGGATGAGGCCGATAACAGTAGTGTCGTCCGCAAACTTTAGGAAAAGCTTATCTTACTTCATCTTATCTGTCAGAAAGCTTATCTTACTTCAGCTTATCTGTCAGAAAGCTTATCTTACTTCAGCTTATCTGTCAGAAAGCTGGTGATCCACTGACAGACAGAGCTAGGAACAGAGAGCTGGGTCAGTTTGTGCTCGAGCAGTGATGGGACGATGGTGTTGAAGGCAGAGCTGAAGTCCACAAACAAAATCCTTGCATAGTTCCCTGGTTTGTCCAGATGTTGTAGGGTATAATGCAGTCCCATGTTGACTGCATCATCCACAGACCGGTTTGCTCTGTAGGCAAACTGCAGGGGGTCCAGCAAAGGTCCGGTGATGTCTTTCAGATATGCTAGAACCAGTCTTTCAAATGACTTCATGACCACAGATGTTAAGGCGACAGGTCTGTAGTCGTTGAGCCCGGTGATCTTTTGTTTCTTCTGGATTGGGATGATGGTGGAGCGTTTGAAGCAGGATGGAACTATGCGCTGTTCCAGTGATCTGTTGAAGATCTGCGAGAAAATGGGGGCCAGCTGGTCAGCACAGGTTCTCAGACAGGCTGGTGAGACACCGTCTGGGCCTGGCGCTTTCCTTCTCTTCTGCTTACTGAAGACCTGACGCACATTATCCTCACTGATCTGAAGATCAGGGGGGGAGAGGGAGATGACTGTAGGTGTTGATGGCTGTGTAGAAAGATGGTCAGGGAGGTTGTGGCTGGAGGTGGGTAGAGGTGTTAATTGCTGTGTAGAGGGTGTCTGGTCGAAGGTGTCGAATCTGCAGTAGAACGTGTTCAGGTCGTTAGCGAGAAGTTTACTGCCATCGAAACTGGGGGGAGATGATTTGTAATTCGTGATGGTTCGCAGACCAGTCCAAACTGATGCAGGGTCGTTAGCAGAAAACTGGTTTTCCAGCTTTTTTGCATAGTTCTTTTTAGCTAGACCAATCTCCTTTGTTAAAATGTTCCTGGTCTTGTTGTAGAGAATCCTGTCCCCACTCCTGTAGGCATCCTCTTTGACCTGACGAAGCTGTCTAAGTTTTGGTGTGAACCATGGTTTATCATTGTTAAATGATAAGTAGGTCCTGGTTGGGATGCATAACTCCTCACAGAAACTAATGTATGATGTTACAGTCTCTGTGAGCTCATCCAGGTCATTGGTTGCAGCTTCGAAAACACTCCAGTCAGTGCATTCAAAACAAGCTTGTAAGGCCTGCTCTGTGTCGTTGGTCCATCTCTTCACAGTCCTTAATACTGGCTTAGTAGTTTTAAGTTTTTGCCTGTAAGTTGGTATAAGATGAACCAGGCAGTGATCAGAGAGTCCTAGAGCTGCTCTGGCCACGGAGCGATATGCATCTTTTATTGTTGTGTAGCAATGGTCCAGAATGTTATTGTCTCTGGTAGGGCATGTAATGTGCTGTCTGAATTTGGGCAGCTCATGTGTGAGTTTTGCCTGGTTAAAGTCCCCAAGAATTATAAAAACAGAGTCTGGGTGTTTTTGTTCTGTCTCTGTGATTAAATCAGCCAGCAGTGAAAGAGCAGTACTCACGGTCGCGTGCGGTGGGATGTAAACACTGGCCAGGATAAACGAGGAAAACTCCCGCGGCGAGTAGAACGGCTTACAGTTAATGAAAAGCACTTCCACGTCAGGACAGCACATCTTCTTTAACACAGTTACATCCGTACACCACCTCCTGTTAATGTAAAAGCATGTCCCTCCACCGCGCGTTTTCCCTGTTGCCTCCGTGTCGCGATCTGCTCTGTACAGCTGGAAGTCCGGTAGTTGTAATGCGCTGTCCGGAATGGCTTCGTTTAGCCACGTTTCTGTGAAGCACAGCGCAGCAGAGCTGTTAAAGTCCTTATTTATGCGTGTGAGCAGAAGTAATTCCTCCATTTTGTTAGGAAGAGAGCGGAGATTCGCGAGATGAATGCTAGGAAGCGGCATTCTGAAACCGCGCAGTCTGTTTTTGATGAGCGCGCCGGCTCGCTTTCCCCGTCTATGCGTCTTGTAACGTTTCCATAGAGACGCGGCTCCGCCAAGGAAAACGCTCTGCAAAACGCCGGAGAAGTCAAGAACCGGCTGGTGATCAATTGGTGTGCACTGCAGAATGTTCAGCAGCTCATCCCTGGTATAACTGATCACGTTGGATGAACACAAAACAGGAAAAACAAACAAAAACATTGCAACAGCTGGAGAGCTTCGCACCGAGGCTGCCATTCTTCGGCGCCTTCCGATGACGTTTTTTTCATCAGTCTATAGCAACCAATGATTGGCTCCTGTACTAGTAGGCGGGGCTTCATTCGCCATATTGACCGTTACACTTCTCCCCATTCAAAACGATACAAGTGACACATCTTGTGTATTCCAGTCTTGGTCTTTGGTGTTACTCATTATTGCTGAGCACTGTAGATTTCATGATCTATCACGCTTCCCCTTAAAGATTGTTAGCTGATTGCCACGTTAGCAACATTTTAATCTGTATTAATTTATTTTTTATAAAAATTTTTTTTTTTTTTTAAATATCTTTATTCTATTTAACATAAATGATTTTTAAAACTTTCAGCTAACATTAATGCGGTCATTGAATTCCTGCGTCATTATTTTTGGGACTTTTATTTTGTAAGTCCCAAAATTTACAGGCTGTATTTATTGAAGGATTTGTAGATGCATCAGAGGATGTATCGATGAAAGTTATAAAGTATGCATTGTATATTTTTGGAGGACTATTAGGGATTGCGCATTTGTGTTCCTATTCTGGACGTTGGCCCGCTGTTGTTTTTTTGTTTGCTCTTTTCAGGCTGTATGTAGTAAAAGTAAAAAATAATGTAAAAAGAAGACTTCATGAATGTAATTAAAATACAGCAGTTTGAGATGAACTCTCATGAATTCAGAATGAAGTGATTTAAACACTGCTACTTACATTTTGTAAATCATTAACAAGCCACCCAGACAGTCAATCACTTAACATAAACTCTGACACTCATCTCTTAAGAGGATTTCAACTAAGCATTTGTTTGAGTCAACATTTTCAGCTAAAGCCAGAACACATCCTGCATTTTGGCCATTTATTTAGACGACAGAATTTGGAAAGTTTGAAAATATTTTTGAAAAAAAAAAACCTACTGTGTTTTATTGACTTTGTTTACATGGACATCAGGTAATCGAATTATTTGCTTTAATCAAATTAAGACAATAACATGATTAAAGCGTTTACATGAGTTGCTTCTTGAATGTTACTTTCATGATCCCGTTTTACAGCACATACTTTGATTAACGTCATTGCGTCACCGCGCTGTCCGCATTTCCTCCAGAGTTTCATGTATTTTCGGGTGTTTCATTTTTGATTTGTCCACTTTAACTGCAGTTTGACACTTTCACTTTCATTTAGGAACATTTCACGCAGGCCCCTCTGTGACAAACGAGACATTGGATGCAACTATGAACTGCTGAAAGAGTGTTGTTTTAATGGAAGTTCATACCGCATGTTGAGTGGAAGGAAAAAAAACCTCAGCATTTCACTATGCAGGTGTCTGTGGTCCTTCACTGACCAGGTAGGTGCAAAGAGTGTCAAACAGCCGTGTGTGTGTGTGTGTGTGTGTGTGTGTGTGTGTGTGTGTGTGTGTGTGTGTGTGTGTGTGTG
>CAIGQQ010004433.1:18208794-18232612 GCA_903798035.1 Danio albolineatus
TATATAAATATATATACACATATATATACACATAAATATATATACATATATATACACATATACACATATACATATATATATATTTATTTATTTAATTTAAATAATTTATTCGGGATAATATTTTTCAATATACTAGTATTTAGCTTAATGTGATATTTAAAGGCTAAACTAGGTAAATTAGGTTAATAAGGTAAGCTGGGGTAAATATGCAAGTCATTGTATAACGATGGTTTGTTTTGTAGACTATCGGAAAATAAATATTGCTTAAGGGGGCTAATTATATTGACCTTTAAAAACGAATAATTTTTATTTATTTATTAAAAAAAAATGTATTCCAGCCGAAGTAAAACAAATAATAATTTTTCCAGAAGAAAAAATATTATCAGACCTACTGTGATTTTTTTTTGCTCTGTTAAATATAATTTGCGAAATATTTAAAAAAGAAAAACAATTAAAAGGGGGGCTAATAATTCTGTCTTCACTTCGCACTATCATAAGCACGCACTTTTTCGCGCTATAAGCAAATAAAATAACTGAAAATACTAAATAAATTAAATAGAAATAAAATATACTTGTAGAGGAAGAAATTAATTTACAAAACTAATGCTGCAATAACTTTTTTAAACCTAAATAAGAATATATAGCACAGGTTAATCAAAACAAAAACAAAAACAAACTAAAACTTAAAACTAAATCAAAATGTTGACTAAACCCCACAATTTGGAGTAACTATTAAATAAATATACCTTTTTTTAATAGATTTTTTTCCTAAGCTTTCTTTTAAAAAACATATTAAAAGTTAGGTCACAGCTCTCAGTATTGCTGTCATAAAAACAACAGAGGTCATTGATAGTCCCTCAAGCTAAGTAAACATGTGAGTGTGCAACAGCTAACAGCCAAACGCAGCATTAGCACACATTAGCGTTTAGCAGAGTCAGCTTGCCAGAGCAGAAGACAGAGAGATAGAGAGAGAGAGAGAGAGTACACTATGTGGACACAGTGTAAGTAGGGCTGTGTAAATGTGAGGATGAACGGGACAGACACACAGACATAAGCTCATGTTCTCCTCACTCTTCCGGCAGGAACTCTCGTATGCAGGTGGAGGTGGAGATCTGGCACATGGTTTGAGAGCGTCTCTGATTGTAGCCGGCTGGAGACGGAGACTTGTAGTGAATGTTGACACTGGTGTACGGCCGCTTGACTGGAGGAGGACTCGCCGATGAACTGAAGAGACGCGCAAAGCTGGAGAGAAACAGAGAAAAGTGAAGGAACAGTAAAGGAAGTGAATGGTTACATATTGAGAAAAAGGCATGAATAATTTTTTTTAAATCCCAAAAATCATTACAATATACACACAGTATCATGTTCCTTCCTTCCTTTTTGTAAATGTCTCACTGTAAATATATCTACATTTTTGGTATATATGCACTGTAACATTATAGTAGTAATATGCATCGCAGAGAACTTCCTTTAGAGAACTTTAAATGCCACTTTCTCAGTATTTAATGCAATGATGCAGCCATTACATAGACGAAATTCATACAATTTGTGTAACTCACAATTGCCAGATGATGGATTTCTTCTTTTCTGGTAGAGGAGGACTCTCTCGAGACGCCCTGTGAAAGTGAAATGAACAGAGAGAAGATGAAGCCTTACTCGTTCCATTTACATACTATATCAGGGATCACCAATCTCAGTCCTGGAGGTCCGGTGTCCTGCAGGGTTTAGCTCCAACTTGTCTCAAAACACCTGCCTGGATGTTTCAAGTAAACCTAGTGAGAGCTTGATTAGCTTGTTCAGGTGGGTTTGATTAGGGTTGGAGCTAAAATCTGCAGGACACCGGTCCTTCAGGAACAAGTTTGGTGATCCCTGTACTATAGTAAGTCAAATGTATTATGCAAATGTGTACCTTTGCAGTAAACCTAAACTTTTACAGTAAAATATACCTTTACATCAACCTCAGTTTTAAAGGTGCAGTATGCAAGTTTGACACCCAGTGGTTGAACTAGGTATTACACTCCTAGATCAAAACAAACAGAGCCGCAGGTTGCCAGATTGAGGGCAGGAGCGAGTGATTTAAACCGTGTTCTAAATAAAAGCAACGGCACACGATAGAAGGAATAGTCTCCATATTAAAAGGAGTTTTTGTCCTAACCAACACTTCGAGGTGATATATTAGAAACGGCTTCTATTTCTCACAGCTGAACAACAGAAAACTGACAATGATCACCTCAGATAAACCTCATGTGCTTTATTCAGTGCTAAATGCTAACAATGTGAGCTTAAATCCTATTTTACATGACATTTATTGCCGTACTACTGAAAGCAGCAGCAGATAGTTCACCCCAGATCTTGATATTAAAATAAACCGTTTGAAATTGAACTTCAGAACCACAAACATATGAGTGATTCAGTATGTACATTTAATAATGTTAAAGACGGTTAATATGTATTAATTAAATTATAAACCTTACCATTTCGTGAGTAAGTGCATATTCTGTGCTTTTGAATGGCTGTGTTTTAAAATCTGTTGTATTTCGTCTAGTGCAAACAGCCAAATTGCTTATTGCGTATGTCAGCACGAAGCGTGATGTTAGGACATGTGGTTACAATGTAACCTGCTCATCTAATGTTTGTTCATAATAATTATAAAATATTATTTGCTAATTGATAACCTCATGTGGAACTGAATCGGTCTCATTTCGGAATCTGCTACTGTCCACCAGAGGTCGCATTTCGGTCACGGACGCATGCTTTCAGAGCCTTTCTGAATGAATGAATGAAAGAATGAAATGCGCTGTTTTTCCACTAAGGCAACTCGGAGTGCTAAAATACAATTGTCTAAACTGGCATTGGGCGTTTTCTAAATAAACACAGCCATTCCGGCACAGAAAACACATTTTCAAAGCAGAATATCTGACTTTAGCATTGTTTTTGAGATAAACATGTATGTTCACTTGGCATGTTTCTTTAATATCTGCAAACATATTATGGTACTTTTATAGTTTGGAAAGAATCAAACACTTACATACAGCATCTTTAAGTTACAGCAACATTAGTATTAACAGTACAAAATAGTGATGCTGGGTGTCTCAGCCATAGTTTATTCGATGTGTGTGCTTATTAGCCTCGGTGTATAAACTCGGAAGGAGCGCTCAATTGGTATAACTTTGTCTAGTTGCAACAATTTCATTCTGTGCAAAAGAAACATCGCTGAAATAGCCTTTACAATTAATTAACCGTGACAAATTGAAGCGTGGTTAATAGTCAAGTCGGTTAATCGTTAGATGTAGAGATTTCACAGTGTAACTTATTATGCAACTACTAAATAAAATTAATTACATGTGCTTACTATATGGTTAAGGTTTGAATGTGCGTTACGCTTGTATTCAGTTCTGTATATTAGGAATTATCATTTTTTATACACCCTTTTCAACTTTTTTATGATTACTATATATACAAAGTCATTTAGATGTGTTAATGTATCAGATTTTATGGTTACACTTTATTTTAAGCTGACATTTTACAGCGTAACTATTTAACTACTAAGTAAAACAAATGAGTTACATCTTCTTACTATATGATAGGGGTTTGAATGTGGGTTATGCTTGTATTCAGTTCGGTATATAAAAATGTTTTGCTACGTTATGATAGAATAATAATTTTTATACACTCTATTCAACTTTTTTTATGATTATATTTAAGTCATTTAGATGTGTTAATGTATTAGAACTTATGGTTATTTTATTGTATTATTATTGTGTTTTATTTTAGGCTGACGTAGTTATAAATGCAACTTATTATTTAACTACCAAGTAAAATTAAGTAATTACATGTACCTACTGTATGACCGAGGTTAGAATGTGGGTTAGTTACATGTAATTATGCATGCTTAACTGTAATTACGTTAATAACTGTATGAAACTTGTACCTAATTCATCTTATATAAAAATGTTACCAGTTTAGTTGCCGTTACCTGATCATCTCGGTCCAGCGCACGGCTTCCTGAAGCTCCATCAGTCTCTCCTTGTACTGGTTGCGCTCCATCAGCACACGGGCCATCTCCACCCGGGTGAAGCGGCGTCTCTGCGTCATGGCAACATCGTCCTGCAGTGGAGAGGAGTACTGCACCACAGAGCCAAATACAAACACACAGGACAACACAGCGGCAGGAGAGCGGAGGTTAGTGCATCGGCCCTTCAGCATTAAACACAAGCTTACTGAAGCATACGGAGCGGGTTAAAGGTTTAATGCACACTGAGTTTTAATTAAAAGCTGTGAGAGCATACGGAGAGGCCTGTGGGGGTGATTAGTAATAACATTTTTGACTGTGTTTGCACCTGGCATCTAATATACAATCTGATATTTAAAGTCATAAATGGTGTAAAAGCGAGACACTGCAAGCAAAAACAAAGACTAACAATCAAGCGGTTTTGCTGTCTAATGTTAAGAAAACATACAAGACACACTTTTAAGTGTGTTTAAAAAACGGTAGTTGTTTTATTACACACATTTTAACAACTAGGGCTCTGTTTTAACAATGTAGGCACAAAGTCTAAAGCGCAAAAGCTTTAAGGGTGTGTCCGAATCCACTTTTTGCTATTTTAAGGATGGAAATATACCTTTTGCACCACAGCGTATCGTGTAACAGGGTTGTGCCTATTCTCTTCATGAGTTATGGGTGTGTGTTTAAGTATAATGTGCATTAAACCAATCAGAGTCTCATCTCACCTCCCCTTTAAGAGTCAGTTGTGTCGCGCCATGATGCATTTGCTATTTACATGACGCACTTTGTAAGTGGAAAAACTGAACGCTTCACTAGCGAGAAAAGTTAAACAGACCATCTGCAGCGCGAGAATAAAGAATGAGCCTCCTCCATTCGATCTCTTAACTTTACTCTTTTACGTTCATGGAGTACAGAAAACAGCATTGTACACGCTCCACTGAAGACATCTATTAGCCCACATATTTCATTTCCTTTGTTAAGAGCAAAAATGTGTTTCAAAACTATCTCTAAATTCAGCTCTAATCTCCAGCAAACCAATAAATGAACAATAATAACCAAGTGTGGTCAAACAACTGAGTTACATCCAAACACACGTCCAATTCTTATGCCCCATATGAGAATGCAGACGTCCTCAAAACTTGACAGCTGGACAAATCTAAACTTGTTTTTATTGGAACAAATATAAATATGCATATAATAAATAATACTGCTAATAATAATAACATCATACAAATGCAAATTGCCATAAATAAACTGAAAAAGCCCCCCCAAGGTGAGGCATAGAGGCAGTGGTTTTTATATCCATGTAATGAATAATCACTGTTGTGACATTTTAATCCTTTAATTTTTTTTTCATATGTACAGATATTTGTGTGTTGCTTTGGACCAGAATAACTAACGCGCTCGGCAGTGGGCTGTAGACCAACTTTTAGTTGATCAATGATGCGCTCTATTTCAGTTCTCCTAAATAGCAACAAGCCAATAATGCGCCTTAACACACACAAAGTGGTGCAAATGGATTTGTTATTAAAAACAATGTGGCGCAAAATGTGAAAATTACTATTGTGCTGGTCTGAAAATGGCAACAAATCGCACCAAACAGGCCTTGCGCCTTATTGCGCCGGGAGTATGATAGGGCCCCCAGTGTCTGTAGATTTTAATCTCAATACAGATTTTTTTCTTAAAAGTTTTCTCCTGCACTGAGCCATAAATCTGTACTTCAGCAGCAACCACATGCACCAGATATACCAGTTTTATTAATATCTCTATTGTGAAGAGGCAACTTGCCTTATTATTATGATCTACATTTTATTCTAAAAAATACTGTTGCAGTATTTTCTGAATTGTGGAGTGATAAAAAGAGATGTAAATTATTTTGTTAGATAAGCTCCAGATTTGCCTTTAATACTGACTAATCTAAAGTATGTGCACAAATATATTGTATAGCTTCCTATTAAAAACATGAATTTAAAAGATAGATTTGTGAGGGGTTTACTTGTATATATGCTGCAGAAATAAATTCCCTCACTAATGTGCAGTTGCTTTCTTACATTAAGTAGTTCTTAGCCCAAACTAACCACTAGTTTAGTGCCAGTGCTTGAGCATATAGAGCACACCAGCTAATTTCCCGAAGCACATCTGATATTTTGTACATTTTTAAGTGCAGGTCTTGTACAGGTTATTGTACAGGTTATATTAATGATTTTGCACTGAGAAAAATGTTGGATTATTTAAATGACATGCAATTAATACCCATCAGTATTAGCCTTTTTCATATTATTGCCAAAAGCTTCAAAGTAGTTCAATATCAGCCGATTAATGACATAAAACATACATATTTGGTTATTTTGGGCCTTCAGAGCTCTGTTCCAGAAGTAAGTGAGCTTTTCACAATGGATACTAGGCTTGTCTTGTCCCTGAAGGACACTTGGATCTCCCTAAAGTATTATGGCTACAAGTCATGCTGTTAAAACTGAGCTAAAACAAGGTGTTCTTGGAGAAAACATAATTAAGTTTCCATCGTTTGACATTAGTGTAGCAGCTCAGCAGTTTCTGGAGCACAGCAAAGGTGTTTAAATGGGACAGAACAGAAGTGCTTTACTTACATCCTCTCCACCCTCGTCTTTAGAGTCCTGAGATGCTCCTAATGCTTCAGCTCTCAACCTGTAATGAAAGAGACACATTCAGACTTTAATCAGAGAGCAGTCGCTGGGACTTTAAGACTCACAAACAACACTGAGCACAAACCATAGTTGCATCCCAAACGACAATTATACCCTATTTAGTGCATTTAGTGTAGAATTTAGTGTCGTCCCAAATAGAACACTCACTTTTTTTTTACTAAATGGAAATTCAAACCATTTCTCAGGTAACGTTCAATGATTGCCAAATTCTTTCATTGCATTACTTTTCTTCCCCCTTTTTTTTAGGGCAAAGTCGCAGGGCAGCAGTCTCAGGAGAGAACCCCAGACTTCCCTCTACCTAGACACTTCCTCTAGTTCCTCCGGGGCGATCCTGGGGCGTTCCCAAGCCAGCCGTGAGACATAGTCTTTCCAGTGTGTCCTGGGTTTTCCCCAAGGCCTCCTTCTGGTGGGAGATGCCTGGAACACCTCCCTAAGCAGGCCCGAGCCTCCTCAGCTGACTTCTCTCGATATGGAGGAGCTGCAGCTCTACTCCGAGCTCCTCCCTGGTGACAGAGCTTCTCACTCTATCTATTAGGGTGCATCCTGTCATCCTGTGAACAAAACTCATTTCGGCCACTTGAATCGAGAGTTTTGCCTTTCGGTTCAGCTCCTTCATTATCACAACGGACCAGTACATCAACCGCCTTACTGCTGGTGGCCCTGGTAGGGTCTCCAAAGGCAAAAAGGTCTTAGGTGACAGGCCAGTGCTGTTCAAAACCCCTTTATGAGCTCAAAAAGATTGAGGACCGTGAGGTTGCCAAGTATGCCGCAGCCACCCTGGAGCCAGGTCTAGGGTTGGGGCTCACATAATCACTTTACTTATGTGAGAATTTAGCTGTCACAATCCAAAATAAATCAAGAAATCCAACCTCAGCACCCGATAGCTCCCCCCAAAACTGCAAGTGCTGAACGCATGAAGTGTGTACAACATTACACACTATTTTTTTAACGGTCGAATAAGGCCCAATCCCAATTCTATTTTTGTTTTTGGGAAGGGCTTTAAAATTTACCCCTAAGAATTGGGAGAGCACCACAACAGCTGCACAAGTCATCATATGTCATCGTGATCTCTTGCTTCATAAGAGATCAGACGATCGCAATTGCTGTAGTTATTCCAGTTGTGTTATTTTTTGGTATTTATCTTCAGGAAATCACTGAAGGCGTCTATCATGTTATCATAATGACATAATGTGGCAATAAGCTCATACTGTACTGTTATAGGGATGAAAATTATTATATGCATTTGTTTATATGGCAGAACATGTCTTTTTCACCAAAAAAGACTCACACAAATTCCAAAAGCAGACACTGATAAGATCAGGGCCTGGTGTGTGGACTGTGGGGGTTTTATGATGTAGTCACATGTTGATTGGTCAGTTTGAATGTCTCAGTATTTGGGCTTTGGTCACATGGTCAAGAAAGATACAAAAGAGGTGGTAAACTTTGCTCTGTCTCCTCTTTCTTGCTAGCTATTTTTTTCTTGCTCTGGCTCTCTCCCAACTCTCTCTCTATCTGTCTCCCTCCCCCTCTCTCTCCCTCTCAGGTAACTTTACATTTAAGCTGGATACAATTATTATCATATGTTTTTATCATTTCATGTTTTATTATTTTATACCGTTATTTGTAACTAATTCAGTTGTAACCATAGAGAATTATTGTCATTAAATCATCTCATTTTCAAGTATTTGTCAATTACTTTTGATTTACATCAACATTTAATCGCTCCATATTGCAATACAATCTAATCACATAACAACCACGCTCTCCCACATTTAAAGCTATTAATACTGCCCTTATTTCCATTTTTGGTATAAGATTGCAGAAGGATGGTTTGACTAGAACGTACAGTTTTTTACCATCATACTGATAACTTTAGTCATTCGGCAGAACTACTGTTCGAACCGCTGTAGTTGAAAGACCATACCTTACACTGTGCATTTACACTATGATTATATTCATTTATGTAAACACACAAAAACAACATTAACATTATACCATACCCTGTAAAAAGCTCATTCCCAGCCACTAGACTTTTCTCACAGGGTATTTGAGTGTCATCGAATGACAGAATGTTATGGGACTGTTATGCAGGAGTTATTAATATGGATTATAGATAGCCACATTTAGCGTTTTTTATTTAGGCATTTTTTTAAAAGCATGACGGTAAAACCTTTGGGCAGTTATGAATGTATTAAAAACATATGCTTGTTTATTATAAAAATTCATAATAATGACAAAAAATACTGATTTGTGGATCTCCTGACTTCTGTGTGGAGCCATGCTGCTGTTGTAGCTGGTGTATTCTGGGAAATTTTCCTAGCCCTAGGTTTCAAGTGTGTTCCTGAAAAATCTCCATTTCAAGGGGTATCTAGCCCTTCCTCTTAGCCCTATGCCTTTAAGCTAAAGAGAATTGGGACAAGGAAAGGGAGAAAAAAAAGGGCTTAGGGGTAGAAGGAGCAAGAAGGGTAAGAAGAAGGGTTAAGGGGTAGAATTGGGACTGAGCCCAAGTGTATCATTTGGGCATTTAAAGTGCACTTTTTTTTTCTTTTTTTTAGATTTTTCAGTGTGAATGCACTGCTTATACTATTTATGCTACAAAACGACACAGGCTACAAAATGATATAGAATAGTGCATATTATGTACACGATTTGAGACGCACCTCATGATCATCCCTTTAACTGCACTGTTAACAATCTCTTTAGGGCTTCACACACCTGAAACTGTTTACCTGATCCCCAGGTAAACAGAAACCTAAGCAATCCTGCTCATAATTTAAACAGAGCTACCAATTATTGGGTATTCTTACACTGATGTTTCTCTGTACAATCCTCGGTTAACCAAAATTATTTGCATATTTACAAAATAAATGTGACTGACTGGTCGAACGCAACATGTGACCTGTTAACAGCTCTAGAGTTGCTCATTTATATTTAAATAATCCCAAATGCTAGAAAGCTTCAGCAAGTTAAGTAGAAATGTCTTCTTCACTCCAGTAGTATTCCATTACTATTTGACACGTGACCCTAGAAAAATCATAAAACCAACCATAAGGGTAATTTTATTCAATCTGAGCTGAAAACTGAGAAAATAAGCTTTCCATTGATGTATAGTGTGCTCAGATAGGACAAGACACTGCCAGAGATACAACTATTTGAAAATATAAAATCTAATCTGTATTTTTATTCCAAATTTAAATATGGATAAAAATCGCCTTTAAGTAGTCCAAATTAAGTTCTTAATGCATATTAGTACACAAAAATAATAATAATAATAATAATAAGTTTTTATATAATTACGGTTGGAAACTTTTAAAACATCTTCATGTAACATAATCTTCACTTAATATTCTGATGACTATTGGCATTTTTAACTCACAGTGTTTTTTGGCCTTTTCCTACAAATATGCACAAGTAACTTAAGACTGGTTTTGTGGTCCCGGGTCACATATTTCACTTTAAATGCCAAATATGTGTTTAATACAATGCACGATGCAAAGCCAGTCAGCTACAACTAGCCATAACATTTTAACACTCCATTGTTTCCCACTGCACATGTTTGGCACCACAATGCAGGGTTAACAGCGTACAAATGAAGATAATCCTGCTCTGGAGCAGGGTTTCAGGACGCAGAGTAAAAAGCAGTGCTAAGATTAAAACAGTTCAATATTTCTCTGTTTTTATCATGCTCATCTACCCGTATACATATCTATTAGGGGTGTAATGGGTCACAATTGATCAGTGATCCGTTCAGATCATGACCTACAGTTCGGCATGGATTAATAACTTTTGCTTTTTACTTATAGTAGATTACTCCTGAATTTGTAATGATTGCAGAGAGAGCACCATCCGCGGCGTTCAAATCACAAGTGGAAGTTGTGACACTTAAATGCTTTCTTAGGTTATTAAGGTCCAATCCCAATTCTATGTTTATGATAAAAATTTATTATAATGACAAAAAAAAAAAAAAAAACTAATTTGTGCATCTCCAGACTTCCGTGTACATCCATACTGTCATTGTAGCTGGGGTATTCTAGGAAATTTTCTTACCCCTTAGTTTCAAGTGTGGTCCTGAAAAATCTCAGTTAAAAAGGGGTATCTAGCCCTTAAGCTAAAGAGATTTGGGACCTTTCACATGAACGCACAAAATCAGGGGTAGGGGTAAGGGCTAAGGGGTAGAATTGGGATTGGGAAAGGTGTTTTGACGCACAAAATAAAAAGTTGTAAAAGTTATATTGTTTAACCCAGTGATTCTCAAGCTTTTTTCTCTCCAAGTACCACCATAATAACAGGTATTGAAGTACAGTAGCATAGTAGGCCTAATTAAGCAGCTACAGCACTGCAAAGTTCAAAAACAAGGCAGATTATTCTTCAAATTAAGAATATTTATTATTGTCAGCCACTTAAATAAAAGGTTTAGCCTATTAAAATCAATTTACTGATCACACCGGTGTTATCATACCTGTCAAAGGGTTAAAAGTGTGTTCATTTTTTTACTTTAATTATTCAGAGATTCCTCCGCGTACCACTAGAAGGAAGCTTGTGTACCACTAGTGGTACATGTACCACAGTTTGAGATCCACTGGTTTAACCAATGAGTGGTGACAACCAGCCATCAAAAAAGTCTCACTGAATAATTCTCCAAAAAAAATTATATATCTAGTAATGAAAGTTTCTTTGAGTGAGTTATAGAATCATTAATTGAAAATGAGACTAAAAGATAAATAAGTTGTTGTACATGATTACAAAGTTCAATTCATACATTAAGCAGTTAACACTTTATTTTGATGGTCCATTTGAGTATTAGTAGTCTGCTTAATATCTGTTGATACTGACATTTAACAGTCCTTCAACAGACATTTAACTGACTATAAGTAATTTTGCAAGAACATGTCAAATTACACTAACCCTAACCACAACCCCAATCTAACAATCTACTTATAATCTAATGAGAATTAGTTGGCATGTAGATGCAATGTAACTTAAATTCAACAAACGGACCGTCAAAATAAAGTGTGACCATTTAGCTGTAAGGATAAATATATCTCTCCATAATAATAATTCCCTGAGAATTGTTATGGAATTCCACGAGAGAAGACCACGAGAACTACCAGGCAGTAAAACCATAAACTCTCTAATCTTCTCCGAGGATCACGAGAAAGCTGTTGTCTCACCATCTGTCCTCACACCTTCGGCCCTCCCTAGTGATACGGCCAGGGGCATTGAAAGTTCACTCAGAAATGACCAGAATTCAGGTTTCTATGGTGAAATGATATATGTGGTGTATTTGCTAAACTTACAAACGTTAGCTTGTCATGTTTGGTATCATTTTAAATGTCTCTGTGTGATTGGTAAAGTGGTCTTAATGTCGCTGTGATATTTCACTTATATTTGGTTATTTGGGTTTTGACTTTGATGGAATCTCTGCCAGATGCTCCCCCCTCCAGAGATGATTAACACATCAAAGACACTAGACAAGGGTCACTGTGACGCCCTGTCGGGTATTTAAGGTATCGAAGTTGTTTAGGCCATTGGGATTTCAGTAACCGGAAGACCCCGTTGTAGTGTATGAGTTTTCTGAAGCTCTGAATTAGGACTCAGATACTACAACGTATTTTTACATAGTCAGGTATTCACTCTTAATTTATCTTGGAAGAATTGATGTTGTACAATTTGAATTGGCTAATCCTGTGCAATTATGTGAATTGGAATGGAAAACCTGCCTGGCAAATAAATGTAAAATTGTTGGTTAAACTAAATATCTCCTGAAATCATTTGAATTTCGTAGATTGTCTTAGGCCGATGTTTCCGCAATCCGACGACCGGGATTTGTCATACAGTCAGGCTAAATCGTATGAAGCATTTTGGGCACAACATTTAAGACCTGCTGATTTCTGACAATCTGCTGACTTAGTATGTTATAATCTAGTAACTAAATCAAACTTTCTTTATGTATGAGCAAGCATGGGGCGGCCTATTATTACTTAAAGGAAATTAGTTTACAGTTATATCCTCTATCTAAGAACCAGAATTGGCGAGGATGTGTTCGTGAGCAGATGTAAACTGGCCAGCATCTGACTCCAGGCGACTTCGGGTAAACGATGAACCATTACTTGAAAATAAGGATTTATTGAGTTAATCACTTAAAATTAAACATGAAACATAACCTATAAAGTGATCAGTCTAAATTGAATTAACCTAAATTTTAATTATTATAAAATGGAGTCAGATTAAATTCGGAGATGAAAGCGAATCAAAATATGTTTTCATAAGTAAAAATATTTCTTTTCACATGTGGTAAAAGGCTTACACGCATTTACCTTCACCCATACTGTTAGCTCCGTCATCGGACTAATAAATGGACCCTTACAAAGCATTATCAGCAACAGTAGTGAAGATTATTTTCACAGTATTAAAAAATACATTCTTTTATTCAGCAGGTTATTTCTTGACTTATTTTTAATAAAAGTTCATGTTTTTTTTAAACCCAAAGTTTCTTGCATCACTGTTTTTGTAACAAATAGAAAGCAAATGACATTGCTCTCTTCCCCTTTTTCTGATCCAAAAAATGGTCCGATCTGTGACTCAAAAACTGTAATGTGATCTAAACCGTGAGATTTGTGCTCCATTACAACACTAATGTCTATGCATGACCTGCATATGCTCACCAAAAATAAATAAATAAAAAATCCAGGAGGACATTTCTAAGCTTGTGTATATTTTCATAAATCAGTATATTATTAGCTATTGAGCTCATTTCAAGTCTTACAAATGACTTTATTTAACAAAATAATAAACAACTATAACAAAGCATTTTCAGTTTCGGTTTTCAGCCAAGTGTATTCAGAATTTTTGGTTTAGTTTTTTTGGGACAAAATGTTCATTTTGATGCATCTGTAGCCCATGTGTGTTTATTTACAGTGCCACACACATATTAAACTACATTTTTTACTAATTTTAAAAAATAATTATTAATCCCCTTTCGTGGATAGGACAGTAGAGAGTATTGACAGAAAAGCGTGGGGAGCAGAGAGAGGGGAAGGATCGGCATAGGACCTCGAGGCGAGAATCGAACCCATAAGCACCAGAGTGCAAACCACTTCTCCATTGGCGCAGACATATTACACCAATTTAACACAGATTACTTGTTTCCATGTGGACACAGGCATTTCTTGAAATTATCCATGTATGGACGCAAAACGTATACACACTATACACAGTAACCTAGAATACGTAATATAATCATATACACAGAAACCTAAAAAACACAATAAATAAAAAATTAACATGATCCCTGTCGTTTGGACTTACCTTTAGGCCCAATCCCAATTCTACCCCTTAACCCTTCCCCTTACCCCTACCCCTCGTTTTGCGTGTTCACATCAAGGGGTAGGGGTGTCCCAATTCTCTTAAGCTTGAAGGCTTAGGGCTAAGGGCAAGGGGAATACACCCCTTCGAATGAAGATTTTTCAGGACGGGGTAAGAAAATTTCCCAGAATGCACCTGCCACAGCGGCAGGATAGCTGAACCCGGAAGTAAGGAGATCCACAAATTAGTATTTTTTGTCATTATTACAAATTTTTACAAAAAAAATCAAACATATGTTTTAATATATTCATAACCGCGTTCGTGTTTTACCGTCATGCTTTAAAAAAAAAAAAAACAAAGAAAAAAAAAAAACACACTAAATTTCGCGATCTATAATCCATAATCATAACTCATGTACAGCAGTCCAACAACATTCTGACACACGATGACACTCGAATACCCTGTCAGTAATGTCTAGTGGCTGGGAATGAGCTTTTTACAGTGTCTGCTATGAGATCGTCTGATCTCATATGAAGCAAGAGATCGCGATGACATATGATGACGTGTGCAGGTGTTGTAGTGCTGTCCCAATTCTTAGGGGGAAGTTTTGAAGCCCTTCCCCTTAACCCTCGGTTGTAAGGGCCAAGGGGAAGGGGATGGGGATCCTTAATCTATTAATGCAAAGACAAACACAAGGAAACACACACCTCTTCATCTCCTCCTCCAGTTCCTTCAATCTCTGGTCCACTTTAGCCTTGGACTGTTTCACTGTTTCCAGCTCTTCCCGGAGAACCTCCTGTTCACTCGACAACTCGTCCACTTTAGCAATCAGGTCATTCTTCACAATATTCAGGGCATTCCTATACACAGCAAAAAAATGACTCAGTTTAATCCAGTGGACTTATACTGTGTGTACATGTGCAATGATGAAACAAAACATACTTGGTTTCCAGTAGCTGTCTGTTCTCAGTCAGCAGATATTCCACCTCTTTCCCCATTCCTGTAGGAAAATACAGCGTTAGCAGAAGCAACCGCTCATTGTTTCCCTCAAATATCAAACTTAGAGACACAACAATTAAAAACTACATCCTGATTGTGTGACATTACAACTACAGTGACTAAGAACTACAAGAATTCCTTCAACATCCATTATTACTGTAAACACAGTCAGTAAAATCAGCTCCGCTCATAATTTTGACAAAAGATCGAGCTTCTGATGTTTAATTTAAATCTACAATGGTAAAAATCACAGGCTAACTTGATCACTGGAGTTTGACTTGATAAATAACGATTCGCATGAGCCGTAAAGCCATGCGTCTGAAAGCACAGCGCTGAGCAGCCTGAGTTAATAGGATTAGAAGAGCAGAAGCGCAGGAGCACATCTCATCAAAGCACAGCTACAAATCAAGACGGAGTCACAATGTACTACTGAAAGCAACATGAGGGGGGGAAAGGAGGCAGTGAGCCTTACCAAAGAAATCATCCCGGACTGAAATAGAAAGCCAAGGAGGAAACGGGGAAAGCGGAGGCAGCCAAAAGACAGGAGGAGTAAGGCATAAATGTGAAGATTAGATGATTAGGAGAAAATGAGGGAGAAGAGCAGAAAGAGATGGGATTGAAATAAAGGATTAAGAGAAGAGAGAGAAAAAAAAACAAATGGACAGGTACATGTTAGATATTTGTCACCACACACATACTGTACACATACACAAACACACACACACTTGATAAAATAATAAATAGGCTCATTTTACAACTCCCCCAGAGTTAAATAGCAGAGTTTTTATTCATTCAGACGATCTCCAAGTCTGGCAGGAACACTTTTAGCTTAGCTTAGCTTAGCATAAATCATTGAATCGGATTAGACCATTAGCATCTTGTTTAAATAAATACATTTTTTTTTAAAAGTGTTATAAGTTAATAATAAGAGATCATTTGACTTATTAAAGCTTGACTCTTCTGTAGTTACATTGTTTACTAAGACCGATGGAAAATGAATATTTACTATTTTCTAAGCCAATAACGCTCATTCAGTTGTAAAAATCAAGAAACTTTGCTGCTGTACCATGGATGCAGCAGGTGTAATATTATTACGTGTTACATTTTACAATACTGTTAACCAGTTACCTAGCTGGGACCTTTTTTTGTGCAGATGCTAATGGTCTAATCTAATTCAATAATCTATGCTAAGCTAAGCTAAAAGTGCTCATGGCAGATCCGGAGATCAGCTGAATGGATTCAAAAATGGTAAAACTCAACTGTTTGACCCTAGGGTAGTTGTAAAATGAGTTTTACTTTAAATATTGCAGACACTTAAACAAAAAAAGATTAAAACGTTTCTAGATTAATATATTTTTTAAATCATTTATTCCTGTAATGACTTTTCAAGTTTAAGGGTTAAAAATAAGACCTTAACTTTGCATTTAAACACATGCCATTTTAAGAATATTCACAGATATTTGCTATGAAAAAAACTAAAAAATTAACACTTAACATTTCTGCTCTAATTTAACCTGAATTTATAAATGAAAATGTATGATTTTTTTTCAGACCCACAGAACACCTGTTAGAATAACAGCATTTATTTTAAACAGAAAGGACTGTAACAATGCAAATGCTGAAACTTCCTATCAGGAAATATTTTCCTTTTTATTTTTATAAATCTTACTTTAATACAAACTTTTGAAAAGTAGTGTATTTTAAAGGGCAACTATTTCACTCATTTGTTGTAAGACAAGCCTTTTGTGTCTTCAAAATGTGTCTGTAAAGTTTCAGCTCAATATACACAGATAATTTATCATAGTCTCCAGAATATGACCATGTTGGTGTCTGAATACAGGTTAGCTGTTTTTGTAGCCTGTGGCTTTAAATCTAAATGACTTGCGTCTGCCCGCACACCTTTACCATGTGTGTGTTTGCTTCTCCTGCATTACATCAGATAAACAGCCGTCAGTGACAGAGACAGACATGGATGAAGCTGAAATAAGGTCACTAGTCAAAAATACCAAGTAAGTTTATTTAATGTATTTGTGGTGGCATTTATTCAAGCCTGTCTGAAATGATGAGTCTCACACATATTAGCGTTTACTGACACCATGTGGCCGTGGTGATTATAGCGGTTAAGAATTACATACAGATTTTATTTTAATCCCAGTTTATTTGCAAAAAAAATGTTTTGTGGACATGTCCATACATGTCATTAGCGAAACATGGCACCTGTCAATCAATTGGGTAGATAGGTAAAACCGCACTCTTATATCTTGTTGCGGTGGGCCTCAAAATCACTGGGATTTGGGTCCTATTTTAACCTCAGGAATCAAAAAAAAAAGAGACTTGCTGGTTTATATCACTCCAATATGACAGTGAACACACTATATCTACACACAGTTCTGTCCATACAGCTTCAAAAGTTTCATCATTGGTGCCCTTTAAAGTACTCCAAAAATATACAGTAGTATAGTTTTATGTGATGTTTCTTAAAGTTTCAAGTGATCTTTAAACTAACACAGTCTATGTTTATGCTAATGTTAAATTCATGCAAATGTCAAGAGGTTTAAAGAGAAAAATATACTGAGAAATACAAATACCAACCAATCAGTGATCAGATACACACCTGAGAACTCCCCTAGGGGCGTGGCCGAGAGAAGCACACACGGGAAAGGAAGCACAGAGAGGGGTCAAGGGTCAGTGAGTGAGACGGCCAATCAAAAGAAAGATCCACCTTCACACTGAGATAAACAAATCAACAGCTCTACCTTGATAACGAAAACAGAACAAATCAGAAAGCCGCCAACATAAGCAACCAAAAAAGTATTCAAACGAAACAACACGGGATAACTTCATCACACCAAAATGTGCTTAGGGGCAGGAGACACAGCCATGAAGAAGCAAGCATGGTATCCCAAGAGACCTTGCTTTGGGGATACGTCCAGCAGTGTGGGCTTCCTGACAAAAGGCATGCAGTTCACAGTGCAATAAACAAGGCCCTTGACCATCGTATGCTTAACAACGGTACTTCAAATATAAACAAAAAATAACATTAATTAAAGTCTGTGTGACTTTTAAAAATATCTATTTATTTTGCTAGCGCACATTGTTAATCTTTAGGTGAACAATTAATCCATGCAAGTTTGTTTTGGAAATCTTCAATTAAAGTCTTATGGTTTGCTTCTGCATTTACAGTGTCGGTCCTTCTCTGATGACGTCAGTTTGATGGCTTCAACCACAATATTCTTAACCACACCCCTCTTATTGTTAGTTTGCCATAGAGTAGGGCTGCACAGTATATCGTTTCGGCATTGATATCGCAATGTGATCATTCACAATTGTCACAAATCGCACAATACGCAGTGTTTGTATCACAATTGATCATTTTCACGTGTTTTTAAAGCCTGCAATTGTAAAATGACTTTAAAAGCATTCAGGTATAAGAAATTGTACCGTTTGTGACCTTAACTGTGATTAAATTTTATTGAATTATTTTTATCATTCGGTTACTGTACTTGAATACTGTTAGACTCTGGAAACGATAAAATACAATTTTAATTGCATCTTTTTCTTGATTATATCTATAGATAGTTCTGCACGAAAATCAGTGGTGGAAAGAGTACTGAAAAATCATGCCTTAGTAAAAGTTCCATTACTTGCCTAAAAATGTACTGCAAGTACACTCTCAGAAATAAAGTTACAGGAGCTGTCACTGGGGCAGTACCTTTTCAAAAGGTACATATTCGTACCTGTATGGTCCATAATGGTACCTCAATGGTACTCCTTAGGTACATTTAGGCACTAATATGCACCTTTGAGGTACCACTGTGGGTACAAATATGTACAGTATCTTTTGAAAAGGTACTGCCCCAGTGACAGCTCCTGTAACTTTATTTCTGAGAGTGTAGAGTAAAAATATCTGCTGTAAATATTACTCATAGTTAGGGCCACATGGAATCTGCGCGCACAGAATTCCGCAGATTTTAGCCCATCATTGATTCTGTTTATTTCCTGGTGTAAATGTGTGTAAATTTATATTTATTCATTTTTTATTAATTTCAGTAATAATATTGACTAATTTAAAAATATTTACAACACAGTTTGTAAAGTACTATTTTCTATCTTTTAGTAGAGATTTTATATGAGAGACTTAAAGTGGATCTAATTGGGTTTGCATTGTAAACATTTAATAAAGGTTACAAATTTATTTGCTATTTAATAAATTATTTTATTTGTTATGATACTCCTAAAATCATTCCGCAGAAATCTGCAGATTTTTAACAAAATACTCTGCAGAAATAGCAAAAAATGCCCGCAGATTTCGTCTGGCCCTACTCATAGTATGAGTAAAAAGTAGACCTTTCAAAAGTACTCAAGAGTAGTGAGTATTACGCTGTGAAAAGCAGATGCATTTACATGTCATTTGTGGACGTGTGTAAACGTAACACTCTGTAGTGCATGTCATGTGATATCAATATTAGGTTAGATTTAGGTTGTGATGTCAGGTGACCAAAATACCAAGTCTAGCCAGCATCTAAGGACAGTGTTATTTTGACATCCAATAATGGCATCAAATGACGTTAATATTTGGTTGATTTTAGGTCGTGTTAAAAAGTGAGCAAAATCCAACGTCGAGCCAACATCTTAAACCAAGGCCATATTGACGTCACATACTGAAATTTATTCGGCAGGTATGAAAACCAAAATCTAACATCTGATAGATGTCATAGTGGTAACGTCCACACAAAGTCAAGCTGCAACATCATTAGTCGTTGATATTTAGTTGATTTTAGGACTTTGGACATTGACGTCAACCTGATTTTCATTTACAAATGAAATGCAACGTCCCCACAGCGTTGGGGTACAACGTCAATCTGACGTCATGTTGATGTCCTGTGCCTGCTGGGTGCTTAAAGCTATTTTTGCCATCATACAGTAAATATCAGTCATCTTCTCATCACTGACATGCATCTAAACAGTCTCTGCACTCAAAAATGCACTCAAAAAAAAGTAAATGTACACATTTTTAAAGCTGCTTATTAAATTACAATTCCTGAGAAAAACTACAGTAATTTGAGTATTTGTGTTTGTTACTATACACCACTGACGAAAATACAACATATGCGAATAGAGAAATGGACTGCAAATAGCACAGACCACAATAAAAATGTGTCAGGGGACCCCAAAAAGTAAAGATTGTTTATTAGAATTTATGGAGACACAAATGGTAAACATTAATTCACCAATCTCTGACTAAACATGTGTATGGAAATACGCACAACACATGAAAATAGAGAAATGGACTGCAAATAGCACAAACAGCAGCAAAAATGTGTCGGGGGACCCCAGAAAGTTTATAGATTGTTTATTGGATTTTATGGAGATGCTCTCCCACTGTAGAATCATCCCAATCGATCTAACATTATAAATTCTTTCCAAACACAGATATTAAAATATCTGGTGAAACTTTACTCATATCGCAAAATAAAGAATTATCTCAATATTAGATTTTTGCAATATCGTGCAGCCCTAATATAGAGCGAATGTTTTGCAAAAGAAAAGCCCCGCCCCCTACTCAATATTCCGTTTCACTTGGAAGTACCTGAACTGAAGGAACAAACAAAAGGCTCAGCAATTATAGTTCACACAGACTTTAAACTATTCTCCATAAATGCAAGGTACACTACAAAAAACATAACCTGCATGTATGGAGAACTGTCAATCAACTGTTGATGTTCAAACATAATGAATGCTCAATGAGGTCATAATAAGAACTAGGATTCTTACCGAGAAGTTCCGCTCCTGCGTCCACATCACCGATGATGTCAGACTTGGCGTCTTTGATCTCATGATACAGAGAGTCTGTGTTGATGCCGAACGCTTCATTCACTATGCCCTGAGAAGGACTTCAAAGGAAACAAGAGCTTTTATCATTTTTCCGTTCTTATATATATATAAATTGTATCATTTTTTAAATGACGTGAATGATGTACCTGTTTCCTCCTCCGAAGACTCGAGGGTCCAAGCACATATCTAGCTCTGGTGTGGAGTCTATTATTTCCTGAAACTCTGACCATTCATCACTACTGCCCATTCCTACAAAAACACCACAAGAAAAGAACATATGATTAGGCCTGTCACAACAATTAGTACATGGACTTATCGCACAACACATGGACATGACCTCAATCATTGTTAGTGATGCAATATATATTGCCCATTCACAAAAACAGCAACATTTCAGTTGATCTCTATTAGAGATGTCAATGTCAGTATGGTTAAAAACACTATAGTATTCCCTATAAATTACTATAGTATATTTTCAAGAGGGTGTCTGACTAACTGAAAATAGATCTGCTGGAAGAATGATAGATCATGATGGAAGAAACTGTCGTGCTTTTAGCTATGCATAAAAGCTAGTTCATGCTTTTATGACTTCTAGGTTGGATTACTGTAATGCTCTGTTCGCTGGTTGCCCAGCCTCCTATATTAACAAAAATGCAGCCGCCAGAGTTCTTACCAGGTCTAGAAAATATGATCATATCACCCAATTTTATCCTCATTACACTGGCTGCCTGTTAAGTTTCGTTTTGAGTTTAAAATATTACTTCTTACATATAATGCATTAAATAATCTAGCTCCTGTTTATCTAACCAACCTTCTGTCTCGCTACAATCCAACCCGCTCTTTAAGATCTCAAAACTCAGGGCTTCTGGTAGTACCCAGAATAGCAAAGTCAAGTAAAGGGGGTCGAGCCTTCTCATTTATGGCTCCTAAACTCTGGAATAGCCTTCCTGACAATGTCCGAGGCTCAGACACACTCTCGCAGTTCAAAACTAGATTAAAGACCTATCTTTTTAGTAAAGCATACACTCAATACGTCACTTAGCGGTATGATGCATGAATGTGCTCCATGCATCTCCTTTATATACACTATGAACTGCAGCTACGCTAATTATTCTCTTTATTCTCTATTTCCACCTGGGGATACTCATCCCCAGGCCCCCAAAGACTATGTAGCGCCACGGATGAGATCTAAGACCCGCGACGAGACCATTCCAAGGCTCCATAATCCTGGACCTCGCTGTATCCTGAGCAGCTGCTTGGCGAAGTAGCAAGCAAGAGACGGATTCCTGTGACCCTCCAAGGACAGTCGAGCCTCAAGTTCTCCAGCCTCCGGCGCCTAGACTGCAGCTAGAGCTGCGCACCGATGGATTACTCTTCTGTGTTTATACTCTAAGTAGTGAATATTAAACAACACTGAACTGAACTCCAACACTAATAACTGGACTGACATTTTCAATTTACTATAACCTTCTATGTGAAGCTGCTTTGACACAATCTACATTGTAAAAGCGCTATACAAATAAAGGTGAATTGAATTGAATTGAGGAATGCCTCAAATCAGATCTGCCTGTTTACATGACAGTCGCATTGTCACGTATCCAATTTACATCTGATTTATTTCCAATGAAGGAGGCCTGAAACCGATCTCTGAATACACGAATGCATGCATTTTTATTTTTGGTGTTCACGCGGTCATAGAACAGATCCGATCTGTGTCACATTTGAGCAAAAATCGGAATTGGGTCACATTTAACTGGTAGTGTAAACCTTGGGACAGTATAAAAGGACCCCTTTAAAACCTACGTTTCTTTCTTTTATTCAGTTTCTTCTCATTCTCACCAATGCTGACGTTCCTGGTTTCCTGAGAGACCTGCACCTCCATGTTTCTACTGAGGCGCTTGCCACTCTTGCGTCCGCGCCCACGGGGCATGTCATACTCCCCCACATCATTCAGGGGCGTAACAGTGGCCGAGGGAACAGACGAGGTGGGAGTGTTCGACTTGCTGCCTGTACTGCTGGGCGTGGCTGCGACAGAGTCTGAATCTGAACCGTCCTCCTTAGAAGACAGAGAACAGCATATCACACACACACACACAGCAATGAACATGCAGAAACAAAATTTAGAAAGCACTTCAATGATACTACTGGCTCCTGGATTTGCCATCAGTAGGTTCATTATTATTTGTGTTTTATTTTAGAAACTAACGCAAACACTACACATATTTCAGATAATAATATTATCATACAGAGCATTTATGCACAGAAAATGCCTTTTGGTCAATATAAAATACTCCATTTTATATATTTTTCCAATATAATATAATATAATATAATATAATATAATATAATATCTAATCTAATCAAATCAAATCAAATCAAATCTAATCTAATCTAATCTAATCTAATCTAATCTAATCTAATATAATATTAAAGGTTTAAAAACATGGGATTACTCTTTATTGATGTATTATCCTTTTCTGCAATGAAACGCTCAATATGATAATATTCTTTATAAACACCAATATTAATGGTAAATTAAATCAGGCGAGCCAGTTAAAAACTAAGTGTTCTCTTCATTTTTTCCACAGATGTATTTTGATACAAACGTTCAATTAATCATCTAAACTGGTAAACATGACATACAGAGCATGTGTAGAAAATGACATACATGCATGACAGAATATGTCAATATAAAATATTCCAGTTTTCAGACATTAAATATCTGAAAACATGCATTATTCTGTATTGATGTATTATCATTTTATGCAAACAAATGCTCTACACGATAATATTAGATATATAGATATGATGATATAGATATTAATGGCGAATCCATATAAATCAATAAAATCTGAATTGTTCTGAAGCTGTATATTGATACACATTTAAAATCAATCATGTAAAGTAGCAAATATGCTATTTATACATGCAAAAAAAGCTCCATATGATAATATTCTTCAAAAACACATAGATATTAACTGCAAATCCA
>CAIGQQ010004433.1:18246109-18268440 GCA_903798035.1 Danio albolineatus
AGACAGACAGACAGACAGACAGACAGACAGACAGACAGACAGACAGACAGATAGATAGATAGATAAAAAGAAAGTCAAATATACAGAGACGGAGGGATGGACGGAGATAGAAAGTTAAATATACAGAGATAAACAGAGATAGGCAGAATATGGATGGATGAATGGATAAAGAGACAGAGAGAATAGATAGATAGATAGATAAAAAGAAAGTCAAATATACAGATAAACAGAGAGACAGAATATGGATGGATGGAGACAGACAAAATAGATAGATAGACAGATAGATAAAAAGAAAGTCAAATATACAGAGATAAACAGACAGACAATGGATGAATGGATGAAGAAATACAGACAGACAGACAGATATACAGAGATAGACAGAATATGGATGGATGGAAAGATGGAAGAAATACAGAGAGAAAGACAGATAGATAGAAAGACAAATATACATAGATAAACAGAGATGGACAGAATGAGGATGGATGGATGGAGACAGACAGACAAATATACAGATAGACAGAGAGATAAACAATAAAGAGATTGATGGACTGAGAAAGAAGGAAGGAAGGAAGGAACGAAGGAAGGAAGGAAGGAAGGAAGGAAGAAAGACACATACATACAGAAAAAGAAAGAAAAAGAAAAGACATACAGACAGAAAAGAAAGAACAGACAGACAGACAGACATATCAGGACACAGTTGTTTAATGACATGGGTATAGTACAGTTATTACCAGGCAAAAGATGACTAACGAGGACACCGCCAATGTCCCCATTTCCAAAAGGTTTAAAAATCATACAGAATGAGTTTTTCAGAAAGTAAACTGTTGGAATGTCCCCACAATTCACAAAAGCATGTGTGTGTGTGTGTGTGTGTGTATATGTATAGCTGACTCTCCATATCCATAACCAGATTATGAAGCAGAACATCACAAGGTCAAAGAAGCATTTGGAGAAGGGATTGTTCTTCGAATACAATACAGTCACATTCACACACACACACACACACACACACACCCAGGAACATCACACTCACAAGTGCAGTGTGTGGTGACTTTGAGCTGCAAGGATTTAAAAGTGGAACATAATAGGCTCTTTCTGCAGTGCGGCCCAGCCACAAACATCCTCCTGGAATTCAGTAATCCCAGAACTGCAAAGAGGGGAAAAACCAAACACTCTCTCTCTCTAACACTCTAAACCCAAATCACCCTTCAATTAAAACATCACACTAGGTCAATCATGTCCATTTAATGACAGCGTTGACTTATAAAGCCATTTCTAGAGCGCTATACATACTCCAAATCAGCAGCATGTCTACAATTAGCATTCCATAAAAACATTGGAACGTTACGTAATGATTTTTGTAAAAAGTAATCCCACAATGATAATTCTTACAAAAACTTATAACAAGCATATAACAAGATCCATCCGTCATTAAGAACGCTGCATTTAAGCATGAACATTAAAGGGGAAACGTGTTTGTTTCTGCATCACAACACCAACAAACAGAACTCACACAAATAATGAGTGTTACCAAACAGGTTTATCTGCCTCCTACAACAAATCAGGGCTGCACAATATGTGAAAATATTGTTTGAGCATATCAAACGGCACGGCACAGCGGCACAGTGGGTAGCACTGTTGACTCACAGCAAGAAGGTCGCTGGTTCGAGCCTCAGCTGGGTCAGTTGGCACTTCTGTGTGAAGTCTGCATGTTCTGCCAGTGTTCGCATGAGTTTTTAGATATTGCACTAGAGAATCATTCAAATACTAGCTCTAAAGTGACGTTGTGAAGTAGCAACAGTTTCTGCTGTTCTGACGTCAGCTGCAGATGTGAATGAGTGGCAGAAGAAAGTAGTTCCTCTTACAAAAGAGTTTTTGAGACTCTCCATGTTTGATTTTCTTTTTTTATATACACGATTAAGTCGTCGAACTGTTGTGTAAATGCAACATCACACTTGTAGCAGCGCAATGCGGCTGTATATCATCACTGTTGGGACACTAAGGGCGTACTCACACTATACTATCTGAACCGTGCTCAGGCCTATTTTCCAGATCGTTTGAGAAGTGTGAGTGCTCTGAATTGGGCTCAGGCCTGGTTGAGTTGGCCGGCCCTGGCCCGGTTGGAGAAGGTGTGCCTGAGCGTGGTTCACTTGGGCTTTGGCGCAGTACGCTTTTAGTGTGAGTGCAAAGTGCACCTGAGCCCGAAAGTGAAGACGAGACGCGACTTTTGAGGACTGTTTCATATGAATTTATTAATTATTCTTACTGATTAATGAACGTAAACTGTCGTAAAATATTAAAGATGCAAACCACTTGGTGCAGACCTCCTAATTCCTGCAGCACGAGGACTTTAGGATTCTTTATGAGCATCTGAAGTGTCTGATCTGTTTGGCGAAATATCTGACTGTGTGTCACTGCATATCAAACAACTAAAACGATATAATGATATAAAGAAATCTCCACTGTGCTGAGCGAGAACGCTTCTCTTACACGGAACAGCTCATCATCAATGACATAAGCGTGCTCGGGCCCGAATGTAATGTGATTGCTGGATGTCCGGGGAGACAAGCGTGCTTCGGCCCGGTTCAAGGGAACTGTACATAGTGTGAGTACACCCTAGGGCACTCGGCCTGCTGTCTCGAGCCAATGCATGCCTCCCACCAATGCCGATATACAGCCACATCGCACTGCCACACCCCTTTGTGGGTGTGCACACCCTCTGAAAAACGTTTCTGCACATCAGAAAACGCAATTATTAACATGTCAATCTCTGGACATGATGGCTTTCAAAAATCTGTGACAATTTTAGTATCAATGCTGAAATACTGCACGTCCAATTCAATCAAGGCATATTAAGAAAGCAGAAATACAGGAAAAAAGTGATTGTAATCTGTTTGCAGTGTCTTGGTTTTATTGATGTTCTCAGGTTGATGAAACTATGCCAGTAGACAAAGATATTTAGTTTCTTTTCTTTTTTAACCTCTTAAATGGTTCAAATGTCTTATTTGTTTTATGCAACCTTAAAACACGGCTGTTCACTTTCAGAAGTTGCAGTGATGTTTTCTTTTCCCTCAGACAATATGAAACATGTTTGTCAAAATGTTATTTTAAAAACGGCATCGCATTTTGAATATTGCAATATTTTGCATGCTACTGCATATCACACGCATATTTTCTTCAATATTGCACAGCTCTATAGTCAAAAGTCACAAGGTTTACACTTTTTGGAAGAAATGTGACGGCATATGAACAAGACCTTTGATAGAACAGAAGAACTTGACACTAAATATATCACATGCATTATCTTTACATCGCAAGTTGGATGTATTAGAAAGATATAAAGCAACAAAAAAAAAAGTTCTTGTTCCTCACGAAAGTCATAAATACAGAATAAGCTTTTAAATCCTTCGCAAATGAAATTAGAAATATCATTTTAAACTATAATTAAAAAAAATAAACATTCTGACTTCTATTATTGTTGCTAACTATTATATCAAGTAAGCTGTTTTACATGCACATTGTGTGTTGGTTCGGTCTATACGAGAGGAAGACGGTGAGATGGATGTTCTTAATGTGGCCATTAAAGTGTTCTGCCATAATCCCAGAGGATGCGAAACTGGAGAATCCGTTTTCTCTCTCTCTTTGCATCCCTCTCTCGCTCTGTGCTCTCTGTCTGTCTCCTAACATGAGAATCAGGTTACAGCGGCTGCCAGCCTTCTTCTATGAGAACATTGATTACCCATAATCACCCTCCCCACCCATCATCCTCCTACTTTTGTCCTCTGTGCCTCAAGTAAATAAATCCTCACCACATTAAAAATGAAAATCTCAAGCCTCAACATGTAGCTCATTTTATTTAAACAATTGAATTATTTTAAAGCGATGTCTATTATTCTAGAAGTGAAATGTGCTGTTCTGAATTCTGCATTTACTTTTTTGCAATTGACAAAATGCAGATTTTTGGGGAAGGGTTTAATATATAGTTTACAGCAATGGATCCCAATCTGGACTCCAGAGTTCACAGAGGGGTGCAAACGTTTACACTAATAGTTTAATCTATAAATGTTTTGGTGATTAAATAATTTTTTTAAAAATTAAATAAAGACGTAATTAACAGTATACTAACTTGCTTTTTGTCATCTGGCTGTGACTGCCAATTGACTGCCAAACTGGCATCAGCATTCTGTTGTGTATGATAAATGCTAAGTGCTAAACATGCCAAAAGCAAAACAAGAAAGCGCTGTTTGAAATCTGCATCGAGAAAGGAAAAGAGATCACATTATGAGCTGAAGCAAATCATGATCACGATACAACAAACAGTGCTGTGAGATAACGTTAGATACAATACCTGACAAACGTCTTGTCATTTATCCAAGTTTTAGGAACAACAAATAATAACTTGACTTCTAGTTGATCATTTGGTATCAGAAGTGGCTTATATGAAAGACAAAGGCCTCTAGATTAAGCTTATTTTACCAAAAGAATATGATCATGCCTTGATTTTTAATTATGTAATTAGGACAGGAAGGTCTGACTTTGTTTAGACAAGAGTCTTGTCAGTTAACAAAAATAATGTAAAGTATAGAATATAAAGTCATGGTGCAGTGGGAAAAGAATTAATATCGTGTATGACTTCCATGAGCTTGGAGGACTGCATCCATACATCTCTGCAATGACTCAACTTATTGACTTATTTATTAACTTATTTATTAACTTATTAATAAATAATATTTATTTTTTTAATATTTATTTATTAACTTATTAATAAAGTCATCTGGAATGGCAAAGAAAGCGTTCTTGACAGACTCAAGAGTTCATCGAGATTTCTTGGATTCATCTTCAATGCCTCCTCTTTCATACCCCAGATATGCTCAATAATGTTCATCTCTGGTGACTGGGCTGGCCAATCCCAGAGCACCTTGACCTTTTTTGCTTTCAGGAACTTTGATGCTAAAGTATAAGAGGGAGCGCTATCCTGATGGAGAATTTGCCCTCTCCTGTGGTTTGTAATGTAATGGGCAGCACAAATGTCTTGATACCCCAGGCTGTTGATGTTGCCATCTACTCTGCAGATCTCTGGCACGCCCCCATACTGAATGTAACCCCAAACCATGATATTTCCTTCACCAAACTTGACAGAATTCTGTGAGAATCTTGGGTCCGTGTGGGTTGCAATAGGACTTCTGCAATTTTTGTGATGATTGGGATACAGTTCAACAGATGGTTCATTAGAAAAATTTACCTTCTGCCACTTTTCCAAATGATCAGCAAGAAATCACATGGACACGTGCTTTAAACTAGTTTACAGCCAAACAAATCTTCAACAACTGATGAGAAAACACCTGTGCAACAACCTAGTTAGAGACTGTTTCAGTCTACAAATGAACAAGTTACCGTTTTACTGTAGAAACATTCAAAGTGTTAACGCTGTTGTTGTAGAAATGTGGAATACTCATCTTGAATTTTATTACAATAATGATGTACTGAATATATTAATGGAGTAACTGAATATAATCACGGTATTTGTGTCATTGAAGGGCACTTGTTATGCAAAAATCACTTTTATAGGGGTTTAAACACAGTTGTGTGGCAACAGTGTGTGAACATAGCCAGGCTCTAATGGCAAACATTACCTAATTCTATGTTTTATAATCACATTTCATAAAAATGGTCTGCAGAGACACTTAGAAAGCCCCGCCCTTTAGTGACGATCTCTCCCTGATTAGCATGAGCAGCCCTGAGTGAGAAGCAGCCATCCGACATTAGTTTTTCAACTATACCCCTGCTAAAGATAATGTCAGCAACTATGTGGCGCTTTAGATGCACAACTGAATTCTGTAGTCTCCACAGACATAATTCTTCTGAGACACTTCTTTTAACATGTTCAGTGTTTCACAAAGATAATGTTAATCCTGTTTGGAATCTGCCACCATGCTGACACGTAGGCATTTCTAGCACCTCCCTCTTTTTAAAATAAGCCTGGGAGCACAATCTCATTTCAATTCAAAGCTACAGTCACCAAAATAGCACAATTAGAATAAATGCCAAAAAGGGGCAGTTTCAAAGAGTTATCCAATATTATTTGTATTTTGAGCTGAAACTGGTTTGCATGGTTTGGGACTTGTAGGGCTGCGCATCAACGGATTAATCTTCAGTGTTTGGACTCTCAGAAGTGAATATTAAACCACACTGAACTGAACTAAACTAAACTTCAACACTGAAAACTGGACTGACTGTTTCATTTTTTTATAATGCATGTGAAGCTACTTGGACACAATCTACATTGTAAAAGCGCTATACAAATAAAGATGAATTGAATATACACACTCTAGGGCAGTGCTATTCAATTTGCCGCCCGAGGCTATTTGTTCTGGCCCTCCAAATAGTGTGACTAAGACATCAGAAATAAATTCAGTTCAGTCGAAAAACTGCCGCTATAATTATGAAGGGACGTGCGCCTGTTCAATACAGCACAAGTTGAAGGCTGTTGTAGGCTGCACTGAGCATAAGTCACCTGACATTAAGCGAGTGGCGCGGGCAGACGAAAACATTTTGATATGTTTGTAGAAAAGGCCTTTTGTACAATAGACTGATATTGTTATTAGGGATGCAATGATTAGCCGATTTCACAATTAACTGTGCTTTAATTCATTGCAGTTGATTAATCGTACAGGCTTCTCAACGCCACGTTTCTGTTGCCCGGAACAAAACTGCTGCAACTACCGTGAAACCATGATTATTCTTCAGACTACATAATCATACAACCAAAATCTATAACCCTTGCATCCGTAACTGTTATGCAGTTCAAAACATTACATATAAAAGTGTGTGAATGTAGGAGAAGCCTCTCTGAGTGATATACTGATTTTGTTGTGCTTCGTAATACAACAATCGAATGCGTTTGTAAGACACATTGTACAATGCAGTGATGTTATGTGGTTTCAAAATACAACATATTAACATTTCAATGTAGAAAAAGGCAGCGTGAGTGTCTTAAGGAGCAAAAATACAACATACAGATTCTTATATTGCTGTTGTGTCATCACTTATATTGCAAATCATATTTCTTCAGCCCCCTCATTTGGGATGCTCTTAATGAACTAACCCCCACGACAAACTAATTGAATAGCCCTGCTCTAGGGAGATCAGAGAGTTATTTTACATCTTGTAAAGAGGCATAATAGGTTCCTTTTCAGTCAGTTCTTTGTTTTGCATTTGTACTTATAATGTCATCAGGTCACTGTTCTTGATAGGAAATATTATAGAAAAGCTTCCATTAGATCCATTAGCTAACATGAGCAATTAATAAAACTAGGACAGAATTTATTAATTAATAGTTCAGCATATGCTAACGCATTATTAAAATACAAAATTCTTATTATTAGTTAATGCACACTGAGTTAATATGAACTAACAATGAGTGACTATTTACATTAACAAAGATGATAAAAAACGGCAATAAATGTATTATTCAGTGTTTGTTCATGTTAGTAAATACATTAACCGTTGTAAAGAACGAACAAAATCATATTGTTAGGCTACTTTTTACAATGGTAGTGATGTGCTGAACCTGTGGTTAAAACTCTTATCATTTTCACAGATACTCCCAGAAATGGCTAGACTACAGTTTTTGATAACGAAAATAGAAGTACTTCATGTACAAGAATGCAAAATCTTAAATAAATAAATAAAAAGCCATAAGTAAGTGATAAAAGGGCAGCACGGTGGCTCAATGGTTAGCACTGTCGCCTCACAGAAAGAAGGTCACTGGTTCGAGTCCCGGCTGGGCCAGTTAGCATTTCTGTGTGGGGTTTGCATGTTCTTCTCGTGTTGGTGTGGGTTTCCTTCTAGTGCTCTGGTTTCCCCCACAGTCCAAAGACATGCGCACTACAGGTGAATTGAATAAACTAACATGGCCATAGCTTATGTGTGTGTGTGTGTGTGTGTGTGTGTGTGTGTGTGTGTGTGTGAATGTGAGAGTTTATTTTAGTACTGGTTTGCAGCTGGAAGGGTATTCGCTGCGTAAAACATATGACGGAAAAGTTTGGGGTTCATTTCGCTGTGTCGACCCCTGATATATCAGGGAATAAGCCGAAGGAAAATTATTGAATAAATGATAAGACATTAAAATAATAATACTACATAAGGAAAAATGGGACATTGTATTCAGAAATTGGAGTAAAAAAGCTATAAGATATGTGGCTGGCTCTCAGATTTAAAAAGGTAACAGAAGTTATCAAGTAATGAATGAGAAACATCACCGCAGTTCCGGCACTTTTTTCTAACAACAACTGAAAAACAAACGCTATTTACTGTTCTTCATCTTTTCTTTTGATGCACATAATAATCATCGCTATTAAGACATCTGTGATCACTCGCTCTCCATTTAACATCAACTAAATCTTTACTGTTACATCAATGACGTGTGCTTTGAGAAGCAGCAAACTTATATTTTGAAGAATGTTTTTACACTCTTTAAGCTCTCGTTTAGGGCTTAACAAAACAAGAATTACAATAATGACCGATGATACAGTTAAGGTTTGGGAAATGTTTTGGAAATGTTAGCATGTAGCTAACATCTGTAGTTAGCATCTGTTCCCTGAAGCGGTCTGGTCAGCTTCACAGAAATGATGAGAGCATATAGAGTACATATAACAAGACTGTATATACTGGCTATAGTTTCTCAGGACGTTGATAGGTCAAAGACAACAAACTGACCAGGTCAAAGACAGATAATGCATTCTTAAGAACAGCCGTAAAGATGTAGCATTTCACACTAATGTGTAAATATAAGGGTGTAAATCCTATAAAGCTGGTTGGATCAATTTAATATATTAATTTCTTAAGCTACCAAATTATTCATATCTTCACAATAAAATTAAATTATATTTTCTTGATGTTATTAGGCCTTGATATGTGAAAACTATTTTTATAAAGTAAACATCAGCATCATTTTACAACGTTAGCAAAATTTCAAAATGGAGATTTCTGGGCTGAAGCCTCTTGCAAGCATTATTATATTAATATTTTTCTAAATTATTTTAATCTCTGAGTCATGACTATGGTCAAATGGTCAAAAATGAAGCAATTAAACGTCATCTTTGTTAAAGATACAGCAGTTTCTTATTCTGAATTCAATTTTGTATTTTTTTTTCTAAATAAATGTTTTTTCCCACTTCAAATGTGAGAAAAAAAAGCTCTGCGTTTTCCACATTATGCACCCGAAAAAACTACTTGCTAGATATATTTAATATTTATATAATCATATGCAGTTACAGAGATCTCGCTTAATCAGAATTACATTTGGCGACATGCATAAACACAATATATTTCCTAACCTCTAAAAATGAAAGATTCATTATCGGCATTAGAGGTTTCACAACAAACCTCTATCATCCACAGAAACTTTTCATACTTCAAAAAATTTCTTTATGCAGAAGAAAAAGTATTAGCTTATTAAAAGGTTCTACAAACACTGTGGAAAATTTTCTTTGGGGAAAAGTTTCACTAAAATATTTAGGCAGGCACTTTATATTATTCAGTTTGGATCTCTAAACAAAATTACTTATCAAGTGTCTGCTCCATGTCCTCACTACAAATATCACATGGGTCTAATATGTTTTTCTTTAAAAAAATTCTTCATAATATATAGTATGACAGACTTACTATGTTTACAAGTTTCTTGTAAATGTTCACTGACACAGTTTTCCCACATGAAAGTACAGTATGCTGTAGCATACATCAACAAATTGTTACAAATACTATAATACAGCGGGGAAAATACGCATTCAACACGTCACCATTTTTCTCAGAAAACATATTTCTAAAGGTGCAGTTGACTTGAAATTTTTCCCAGACAAGGAAATCCATATATGCAAAGAAAACAAATCTATTAATTTACTAATCAAATTATTCATTCATTCATTCATTCATTTTCTTTTCGGCTTAGTCCCTTTATTAATCCGGGGTCGCCACAGCGGAATTAACCGCCAACTTATCCAGCATTTGTTTTACGCAGCGGATGCCCTTCCAGCCACAACCCATCTCTGGGAAACACATCCACACATTCACTACGGACAATTTAGCTTACCCAATTCACCTGTACCGCATGTCTTTGGACTGTGGGGGAAACCGGAGCACCCGGAGGAAACCCACGCAACCACGGGGAGAACATGCAAACTCCACACAGAAATGCCAACTGGCCCAGCCGGGGATCGAACCAGCGACCTTCTTGCTGTGAGGCGAACGTGCTAACCACTCGGCCACCGTGGCGCCCCTAATCAAATTATGCATCATAAAATGAAATGACACATGGAAAAGGTATTAAACACATGAAGAAACGGAAGTGTAGAAAGACAGTGAAAGCCCAGACAGCAGCTGAAATCTCTCAAGTAGTGCTTCAGCAACCCTCTGCCCTTCATCAGTGTGAATGAATATTAGTTGCTTCAGTCCAACATCTACATTATCAGGAGGATAAAGACAAAACTAGTGGACATTTCAGCAAGACAACGATCCAAAACACCGCCAAGGAAACAAGGAAAATTAGGTGTAGAATGGCCCAGCTTATCACCTGACTTGAAAAGAAATAGAAAATACAAATTAAAGATCAGATTTGATAGACGAGACCCACAGAACCATCAAGAGTTTTACACTCTCTGAAGTCTGTGAAAAACTCATGGGACTTCATTCTCCATATGAGAGGCATCTTTAAGCTGCCATCACTAATAAGCCTTTCATATAAAGTATTAAATACATTTCAGTAGTTCAGGACTTTCTCCTTGTGTCATTTCATTGTTATTACACATTTTTTGTTTTGTTTTATGTTTGTGCTTTTACCCAAAGAAAAAAAAAACATGACGTCGTCAATCCTTATTTTTCCAGCTCTAAATAAAGTATAATCCATTTTACTATGTTCCAAACTCACTATATTATTTTCATATTAAATACATTAAATGCAGCGTGACAATATAATAACAATATTCACCTTCACAGACATCTGATATGAAAGTAGACTACAGCATAATATTTTAAATACTGGTGTTTTGGGGGTTTTTTCAACCATGAACACCACTTGAATTTATCTGTTGGAGTAATTCTATATTCGCTGTGTAATTTATAACAACTATAGCAATGTAACCAAACTAACTGATACTACTTTTCTACAACTATAGGGTTTAGTTTACCATAATACACTAGCAAACACTGAAGTATATAACAGTATATATAAGAGTTAATAATGATAGTTTGCTGCAGAATTCATTAACAATGTGTTGTGAATATACTATAATTCATTCATTTTCTTTTTCGGCTTAGTCCCTTTAGTAATCCGGGGTCGCCACAGCGGAATGAACCGCCAACTTATCCAGCATCTGTTTTACGCAGCGGATGCCCTTCCAGCTGCAACCCATCTCTGGGAAAGAATATACTATAATACTTTACAATATTAGTATAGTTAAGAGACTATAGTATTTGCTATAAATTACTAGTTTTCATACGAGACAATAAACTAATAAGTCTGTGCTTAAGCTGTTTGAACTCAGTGATGTGTTATAATATAACATTATTTACATTCACAGACAGTTATCCCACATAAAAACAACCCATAACATTTCATATTAAATGCTGTAGTTTTAAACTACAAGTAGATGATGTGGTAATTTTGCTGTGCTAATACAATACCTGTTGTAATGCAACAAAATCCCAATACTGTAGTTATCTGCAATTATAGGGTTTAGTATACAATACACTACAGTTTACTGTAGTAAAAACTAAACTGTACTAAAGTATTTATTAGTTCATCACGATAGTGTGCTGTAGAATTCATAAGTGCTGTAAATACCACAATACAGTGGTAATACTTTACTATAGCCTATAGTTATAAACCACTATAGTATTTGCTATAAATGACATTTTGCACAAGGGACAATCAACTATAAAACAGTTGCTTCAATGCTACACTGTATTAAAGGCTGTGAAATGCTGTGTGATGATGATATAACATCAACATTTACCTCCTCCGCCTGTTTGCGCAGCGCTTTCTCGCGCTCGTACTGCGTGATGAGCTGCTCGTTGTCCTCTTTGAGAAGCTCCAGCTCCACCTCGTGCTCCTGGTTCTCCGTCAAAACAGAGTCGAGGTTCTCCAGAACATTTACAACCAACGGCATCAGCTCCTTCACCACCTCCTCGTCGTAGCTCTTGATGAGGCGCTCGAACTCCTGGTAGATGCTGCTGGCCAGGCCCGACACCCGCTCCGACATGACGGACACGGCCCCATAGTCGTCCTGGTACACCACCTCGTCCAGTTCCATCATCTTTGCGGGCACTTGTCCGAAGCTCGTTTAACGACGAAAATATATAAATCAATCGGAAAAAGTGGTAAATTGGCCTCTATGAGATCATGACAATGTCATCAGGTGCTCATGATGCCACTTCAATCCACGGTCGGTTTTCGGAATGCACACCCGGTCGGTATTTCTCGAACGGTGGGGACGAGTCCTCTTCCCCGCCGGGCTCCTGCGCCTCAGTGTCGGCTACTCGATCACCCGCGCCTTGCCGATCACACTCGACGATTTCCCGGTTGCGTCCGTTTCATCGCCGCGCTGGAGCGCAATCCATCGCACCCCACCGCATCACATCACGCCCAGCGAGCGACGCACCTGCCTCTCAACAGCCATGGAGAAATGGAGAAATAAATAAATAAGGACATGCATACATGCGCAAACGAACGGCTACCGTGCGATGCGCCTACGGGATCGCGCTGTCATTGGGACTCGAGCATGTATTTCTAGCGTGATCGTTTTTGGCAGTGGAGGAGATCAATCCGGTGGTTGACAGGGCGGCGGGGGCTCGTGATGCTGCTTCCGTCGGTGACTCTCTCTCCCTTTCTGATGATGATGATGATGATGGAGGGGGCAGATGACGTCACAGCGCCTGCATGGAGCTGGCCGGAATAATGATGTCTCATCGCTGCTGTGTTGTGCCCCTACAACGAGGATTCGTAAAGAAAAATATTAACAACATGAGCTGTAAAAATAACTTAAACGTTAAATCTAAACCACAGTTGTTTACAGGACAATATGCGTTACAGGGGTAAGTTTAGGGCAAAAAAATTAATTACTTACTCATTCTCAAGTGGTTCCAAACGACTTTCTTTTTTCTTCCTGTTGAACACTAAAGAAGATAGTTTGAAGAATGATGCAAACCGGTAACCATTGACATCCACAGTATGAAAAACAAAAACTATGGGAATCAGTGGTTGCCGGTTTCCAGCTTTCTTGGAAGAAAGTCAAGTTTGTGACAAGGGCGAGTAAATGATGACATTTTATTTTTGGGTGAATCATCCATTTAAATGTTAATAGTTTAACATGTTATCAAATTAATAACCTTAGTTTAACATGAGTTTTTTTTTAAGCGAACTCGATGTCTGTTTTTACTAAATGAAGAACAGTAAGGGAAACGCACATTTGAGATCACATTACTGTTTGAAGATAATCGGTTTAAGCATCACTAGAGCTGTTTTTTAGAGCCGACAGCAAAAGCCAAACCCATCACAGACTGCGTAGGGTTGCTCTGCAGCCGCCTAGAGTCTGTAAAGGGGATTGCTATTAATGCAATTGGCAATGTGGCACATTCTGCTAATCAATATAAAATATCAGTAAATAAACAGGGGCTTGTTTTTTTTTCTCTTGAAACATTTTGCTAAATTGTTTGTAGAATTTTTCTTCTTGAACACACAATCAATTAATAAAAAAAAGTCTAAATCAGATAATAAAAACACCACATCATGTGAATTTTAGAAAATCAGAAATACAAATGAGAATTTTGAAAAAAGGACACTATTTTAACATAATTAACAAAAAAATGACATTGACAGTAAAAGGCCATAAACAAGACACCTGTAGAAACATGAATGGGAACTAGGAAAATAGAAAAGTTTGTTTCCGTTTTTTCCCTTTGAGTGGCTGTACATTTTACAAATTATCTAGTCTACACCATAGCAACACGTCATTTTCTGACAATACTTTAAAATAAAGCTTCATTTGTTAACGTCATTATTATCATTGGTCAACCGGACCCAACGAGCAATATATAAATAAACATATAAACTATAAATATTGCTTAATAGAAAACTATGAAAATCTTATATAGACAACATTGTCTGGTACCAAAATATGAAATTAAAATAGAAAAACTAAGTAAAATAATTAGAGTAGAAATGCTTATTTTTGTCTCTTCTGACCAGACCAAGTGAGGAATAACAGAAGGTGTTAAAAAAAAAAAAAACTAAATAATAATAATCATATATATATTTTTTAATTAAAAAATAAATAAAAGTTTTTCATCAAATCTCAAATCCAACGTAACATTTATGAAAAATCAGGCAATATCACTAAAAAAAGCTGTCACAAGTTAATCCAAGTACTTTTCTTTTACTACGGTAAACATGTTACATGACAAGTATCAATTACTTCTGTCTCCAATAGTCACTTTACATAAATCAGCATTACGTCAACCAATGTATCTGCAGTTGGTTTTGATCTCACGATTCATACTACTTTAAATGATAGTTCAGCTAAAGATTTAAAACATACTCAAGTGATTCCAAACATTTATGGGTTTGAGTTTGTTGAACACAAAAGATGATATTTAGAAGAAAGCCAAAAGCCTAACATTAACATCCTTTGGTAAAAAAATTAAAATAAATAATAATAATAATAATAATAAATACTACAGTAATACAAAATGTCTTCCTTTGTGTTCGACAGACTAAGAAAACTCAAACAGGTTTGTGACCACTGAACAGCAAATAAATAACTATGGAACGTCTCATTTTTGGGATGAACTATCCCTTGAACGCATTCAACACCTACCTGATTAAGCAAGCTAAGATTCAGCAAGCACAACAACTTATTTTAAATGAAGATTCCTGTTAGTTTTATTTAAAGCAACATGGTAAAACATCCTTTCACTGTCATGGAAAACAAATAAAGCAGTACAAAACAGCGTACAAAACAATACAGAGTTGTACTGTATGAAACGGGGCCTCTGTGACATCACCGCAGCCAGTCACAAGACAAGCAACCAACCAACTGAAGTGTTTTGGGCAGGGATGGCAGAAGTAATGTGGGGAAATGCCCAAACACGTTCACAGACGCCACATATTTGACCTTGCAATCTGCAAGCTGACTAATATGAGGGAGGGCCAAATTCATCAGACAGCATTACAGCGCAGCATCTCTTTTCAAGTACAGAAACGGGCATATCAGACGATTCCCAGAGTTTAAAGGTCTGTGGTTTACATTCAAAAGAGTTTGATATGTTAGTGATAACTGATTGTACACATTATGCCATCCATTGTCATACACGTGTGCTTTGGCGATATCAATTAGAATAGCTGAGCGTTTGATTTGGCATCTTTAACATTTGGTTTTGTGCCTTACTAGATGAAAATGAAACCGTAGAGAGGGGGGTGGGGGAAGAGTTAAATGCAGTCGCCTTATTGCACAAAAGCAAATACGTAATTGCCATTGGAACACATTCAGTTTCACAGGAAGATCCGAACATGCTGATACTGAAGAGTCTGCGCTGGCGTCCATCAGTAATTCCAGTTCAACACTGCATAGACTGTGCTGAGGTTTATGAGGCAAACCGGCATTTAAAAGGTTAGCAGATTGAGAGAACATAATCGTATGGAGAGACATCAGTCAATGCGAACCGTTTGAAAGGAAAACAACCATTCAGTTGATGGAGCGACAGTATAACAGTGATTCAAAGAAGGACAAAGTGAGGAATGAATCAAGAGCAAGTGCAAAAGCCAAAAAAAAAAAAAAAAGGAATGAAGTGACAGACCTCAGGGAAAGAGCCAGACGATCAAGTAAATGAGAAAGGAGAGATTTTAGGACAGGTAAAATGTAGATGAAAGACGAGATGTACAAAGAAGTAGAGCTGTGGTGAAAAATTGATGTTCAAAACACGTCGCTGTCCTCTCTCAAAGCAAATCTGAGGTTATTTTAACAGCAAATGGCTCTCTGGGCTAGTTTTTAAACCATACACTCAACTGCTTATGAAGAAAAGGCTAACACAGCTCAATACAAGCACCTTTCCTAACGTTATTAATGATTACTTTTAGGTTTGTGACAATTTTAAGCGATTAAATGCATGCAGCGCCATCTGCTGTTAAAAAAAAAAAAAAGCTCAGAATGGATTCAAGAGAGAATAGCAAAGCATTTTGGAAATCTCAGAAATGAATTATCAAATGATTTTGCACCACAGCTCTAGAAAGCAGCACCTCTGGCTAATAGAAAACCACACTGGACTTTCCACCTGGTGGGTTAAGCACTTTGTTGTGGGAGCGAGGGACCGGTGCGAGGCGAGGCTCATGGTCTTTTTCTGATGGTTGCCTTGTGGCTGGTTCAGCTTTCTGATTGGCTGGTGGTGGTGGTGGTGTAGGGGCAGCGGCAGCCGACTCTTTTTCAGGTGTGGGTTGAGGAGCCACTGGCTGCACCTTTACTTCTTCAACCACCACAGGCTCTGGCTTGGCCACTGGGGCTGTAAGAGAGAGAGAGAAATACTGTGGGAAAGGAAACTGAGGAGATCAAACAGGTGTGCTAAACACATGACTAATGTTTTAGAAGTAGTCACAGGGTTGTTTTTACCTGGTGGATCTGGAGTAGCAGGTACACCCACACTTAAATTGTCCTACAGAGAGCAAAAAGGAGGTATTAGGATTTTAAAAACTGGGTGGGAATTTTGGTTTTCATCATATTGTGGGAAGCAAACTTAAAATGATGAATGGGAGTCAATACTCAGACAGTATAGCTTTTTCAAATATATTTTTAATGAAGAGTTTTGCCAGGACCAAGGCTGCATTTATTAGAAAAAATATTTTCACCCATTATATTCTGGAATAATATTAAAGTAGCTTAATTTCATGTATTTTAAAATTTAATTTATGGTTGTGCTGGCAAAAATTCATTTTCAGCAGCCATTTTACATTTATCATCAGTGTATTATTCCCTACAATGTAATATGTCAAAAATAATTAGTAAATGAATTTTTAATAATAATAATAATAATAATAATAATAATAAAACAGGTAAGGTGTTGGCTAATAGTCATGTACCTTGGGTTTGTTGGGATGACTTTTCAGAGAAGGTGGTGTTGATTCTGCACCTCCAAAGATGTTACTGGATGCTGCAGCAGAGGACGCAGGCTTATTCTGAGGCGAAGCAGCCTCTGGCTTCTCGAATATTCCACTGCTCTTTCCACCTGAGACAATGAGGGACACACAATACACCAATGCAAGTTATACAAGGAAATCCATACATCAGTGCCTCGTATCAAGTGTCAACCTCTTCTAAGAAATGATGTTTGTTTACAAAACAGCCCCCGGCTCTACAACCGTTTGCCTAAATTCAGTGACAGCTTCTGGTTTCCTCATTTGTATGTTGCTTTGGATAAAACATTAAAATGTAAGATTTAAAATTTAGCGAGTCAAAACACAAACCAACAGTTCTTTCTGCCAGCTCAAATTTGCAGATTCTACTTGCAATAAAATTTAAGTGAGATCTTTTTAATAGCAAACAATGCTATAGTCTAGGGCAGGGGTGTCCAAAGTTTTTGGGCCGAGGGCCAGATGCAAAAAACAAAACGTGGTCGTGGGCCAAATTTTACAACTTCAGACACGCATATATATATATATATATGTGTGTGTGTGCGCGCGTGTGCGTGTGTGGTATTATTATGGAATTATTTTCTACATTTTAAAATCATAATATATATTTTACTCACCATAAACTCTGTTAATATGAACAGTGATGTTGTGCTTTTGATTTTACTTTTTCTTGGTTGTGCCATGGCTCACCAAAACCAGGTTATCAATTAGGTTTCCCTCAGTTTGGTCGATTCGTTTTATGTCATAACAGAAAATGCTGCCTAATTGAAGGCACGTGATAGCGACACCCGGTGGTTATTTATTGAATTACGTTTATTTTTGTACAGTGGCCAGATTCTGTTAATATTTATAAAAAGCCTCGCGGGCCGCCACTAAACTGATTGCGGGCCGCAGATGGCCCGCGGGCCGTAGTTTGGACACCCCTGGTTTAGGGTTTCTGCAAGTTTCATCAAGTTAAAGAGATTAAGACCCTTTTAAGACCATTATGAATGAAATTGTGCTTGCACAAAAATCAAGATTCTTAGCGACATACTTTAATGTATCAAAACAAGAAAACTCTAGTTGTATACACTTTTTAAACATGATATTTTTAACATTGTTAAAAAGTATATGTACTCTTGAGGCAATTACATAATCAAAAATATACATATGTTGGCTTCTGCTCCACATTGATTTATTATAACTTCTATTCAACCTAATGCATTTCTGGTATAAATGCCTTAAGTTTCATACCTACTTATAAACATTATGTCTACTCCCCCTTACTTATGTAAATAGTATTTGTATTAAATGGAAGAGAACGTAACGGGATATGTTGCTCTGTTATATTCATGAGGAATTGTGTAATTGTTTTTAGTTTTCTTTCCCTGACTGACTTTATTAAGATGGAATGTTGGTGATTGGATGGATGTCGGCCTGATTGGGTTGTTTTACTTGGACAGAGGAAAATTAAGACTCGTTTAAAATGATTTAAGACACACAGCACAATATTTTTACTGAATTTAAGACCTCAAGGCCTAAAATGTTTTAAAAATTTTAAAGACATTAAGACTCAGACTCAGTGGACAACCTGTTGTCAATTAAACTATTACCTTATAACTATATTTTAAAAATATATTATTTAATGCGTTATATTTCTAACATAGTTTTTTTTACGATTTCACAAAAATCAGTTTTTATTTGTTTATTTTGCACTAGTATTGTTTTTATTCTTATGAACATTTCAAAAATAAACTCAAGTAAAAAGGAAATGCTGCCTTGTCAACCACTGAAATTTTCAACTAATTTTGTGGCTGATTAATAAACGCTTTATGGTCATTTCTAAACCACTGATAATGACTTTACAGTGATGAAGTGAGTTTCTTTGCTGAATTATAAAAAAGAAAAAAAAAAGAAAAAAAAGGCTCAACACCTGTTCCCTCAGGGCAAAGCTTGAGAACGCTATGAAAAATTCTTACTACGCTAACAGAACAGGAGCACTTATAAGCTGAAATTAAAACCCTAAAATTAGACGGTGCTAGGAGCACTCTACATTTTAGATCAATACCTAGAGCTTTAGCAAACTGCTAGTGTTTTAGGATTAGGACCTTTAACCTTATATAGATGTGTACTTGAGTTCAGTTTGACTGCAAGCTAACAAGCTGGTCAATTTGTCAGACTCAAGTAAAGGCTTTGATGTTGATTGTGGTGACAAGATAACAAATGCAAAGTGCCCCGTTTGCATAGTGGAGAGACTGAGGCCCCGTTTACACTAGTGCGTTTTAGTTTAAAAACGGCGTTTTAGCATGAAAACGATCTGCGTCCACACTAGCGGATCTCAACTGATCTCCCTCCACCAGAAACGTATATCACGTGACCATTCGCGCACTCTGAGCATGCGCGGTTAAGTATAAACAGGAAGCACGTGTCTCGCTCGGCGTTTGGTTATTGTTAGTCAACAAACGCTGGTTGAACGATGAACGCGATGGTAAAGAAAGCAAGAGAGGTCTTTTAGTGGACAGACGACGAGGTCGAGCTGTTACTTACAGTAACAAATGAATATAAAACATCCATGACTATCGAAAATGCCGTGTTTACAGTGAAGGCTGGTCTGCCATCTGCCGGTGATGTCATAGCCATGTGCGCTTGACGAATAAGGGAAGGATACGCAATGACCCAACGCCCCAATCACGTAGCGGATCTCAGCAGCTACGCCTCTGTTTTTGAAGATATCCGTTTCCCTCCATCCATACTGAAACGCAACAGCAGCGTTTTAGAATGGAAACGCTGTCTCCAGCGTTTTCAAAACGCTCCGTTTTCGCACCTCGAAAACTCCGGCGTAGTGTGGACGGATGGCGTAACCATAGCAAAACTTATGCGTTTTAAAACGAAAACGCACTAGTGTAAACGGGGCCTGAAACACATACCAGTGACAGTGTGGTGATGATTTTCACTCTAGCGTCTGTCTGTTAAAAGCTCACCTGGGGGATTGGAACGTTTAGGAGACTCCTGCGGCTTTTCTGGAGGTGCGAAAATAGAGGAAGACATCTTGTTTGGTCGTCTGGAAGCTGAGGAGTCTTCTTCATAGCCACCGAAGATATTGCTGGAACCTCCACCTGGAGGTCTTAGTACCCTGCAAACACACGAGCATATATATTCTCCCCATCTCATTTCTCACAATTAATGATAGGGCTGCACAATATATTTTTGAGCATCAATATCGCAATATGTGTGTCCATAATAGTTACATCGCAAGATATGCAACGTTGAGTTGGGATTATAGATGACCAGAAACCACAGGTCATAACACAGAAGATTTGTGGAGTCACTGTAGAATTGCATGCGTTTAGGGAAAGAATGCATGCGTTTTTAAGGCTTGTGACTATATGAGCATTTTAAGAGAGTTTAAAGCATTTAAGCAGTGCATAAAGAAGTTCACTAAAGATTTTTATTGCATTACTTGCACAATGAAGACTATGCAGTATTATTTTACATTTGATATAATTTCAGTAACCAAATACTGCTAGATTCCCCTAAAAAACAAAGCATGGTTTATTTCACTTTAATATTTGCTCCATTTTGTTTATGACTGTGTTTTGTTAATGTATAATAAATTAAATAACAATATATTTATATTTCACTGGCCTACATCATACCAATCAATCTAAAGTAGTGACTTTGCAAATAGAGCTCTAAAGTCATCTGGTGAATTTTTATTTATATCGCAATATATTTCGCACAATTAATGCAATGTAACATTTTTCCAATATCGTTCATCCCTAATTAATGATTAACATCTTATTGTGAAACTACAGAACTGCGCCACTACAGATTGTGAGGCGGAAACTGCAACTGCAGTTGTAAGTTTAGGCGGTCAGGCTTTTATGGGCCCTCTTAAGTTTTATCCAACGTCTAAATCTACATTTTTAACAACAATTGATGTTTCTTAACGATAATTAAAACCATGCACAATAAAATAAACGAAAACGTGTGAAATCGTTTCCTCCTTATCCAAAAACGCATTAAAAATTAATGTGTCCATTTCGAAGTCTACATTAGACATATATGCGTTCAATATGTCATGTTTTTAAACACAGCCACCATTCCTACTTAAAAACACGTATTTGTTTAAAAGTAAAACACATTTGTGTGGCAGCTACAACTTTGAGCATCGACAAATTTGCCGCTAACGGCTAAACAAATCAATATTGACTACCTAACGCTACATTTAAACCGAAAGAAGACTGTTAGCAACATCATATTTCACCGCCACTGCTCTTTATTTATAGAGTTATACATCCAATAATGTGACCTCGTAGCGTACATAACAGTTTAGTCGCTTGGCTAATAAGAGTTAGCATGTAGCGCTTGTCCATGCTAAAGTTCCTCTTTCGCCCCGCTATAGATTCACATGAACACATGTAAGTGACAACAACAAACCACTACAAAGAAAGATTTGCCCCTGGTTAACTTGCAGCACTGCCTCCATACCTTGAACTTGATTTGCCACTACCCTCAAGTCCCTGAAACATGTTTGTGGAAGTCATGATTGCTTGTCTCGGTCTGCCGCGACGCGACGCAACAACTTCAACAACAGCAGAAAGTGTCCTGCCACAACCGCCGAGTCTGACTGCAAATCTACACTAAAAAAAGAAAAAAGCTGGTCCGACCACGCCCAGAGAGGCTCGGACAGAGCTTTACCTATGACATATACGCGTTCAGGACAGAGCGGCACATATGACTATGCCAGTGGCTGTCTCACAAATCAATCTGACCGCAGTGGAATTCTATTGGCTGCAAGATTATATATGGTCTAGGCTCGGATGCTGATTGGTCAGCCGAATTGACGTCTCATTTCCCTCTTTGCTGAAGCGCATAAATTAATCAACATAACATAACACCATGTATCACATACAATATATATCAATATAATATATAATACTATATATATCATGTATCACATACAATATATAATGTATATTAAAAAACAAAAAGTACTCAAATATAATATAAAATAACGTTCAATAAAACGTTATATTTTGTCACAAGCATGAACTATACTATTACATTTTTTATATATTGAATATAAGGACATTATATTATAGTTCATTATATATGCTTATATACAATATATAATGTATACTATTATATAAAATTTCTTACATAGTGTTACATTCAT
>CAIGQQ010004433.1:18268840-18294903 GCA_903798035.1 Danio albolineatus
TAATATGAACAATATATATATATATATTTATTTTTATTTAAATATATATATATATATATATATATATATTTGTATATGTATATATATGTATACATACACACACACACACATACATGCAAATAAAAGAAAATACAGCATATTATTTTGTATAAAAATGAAATCATCAACTGTATATTGTTCATATTACAATATTTGCGTCAATAACACACGCAGTTATATGACATATGAACCCACAATTTACATATATAAATATAAGAAAATTAAACTAATATATATAAAATAACATATGACTTTCATTGCCTGTCACACTCAATGTTTCCCTCATTGTTTCTGTGTCGTCTTTGTTCATCTTGGGTGGGACCGTTATTTTAAAACATTTGTCATGATGAATGAAGTGACGCAGCGTGAACGTACGCTATGATTGGCTCCTTTGAAAAAAACGCCTCCATACATATTCTACCGTTAATAGGGCAAGATATCCGTCAATCAATTTATGCAGGCGGCAACGCGCAACACGCCGACCAATCAGAGGATTTGTTTTTGACTTGTGGTGGGCGTGTGTGACAGCAGAGGAAAACAGGAAGGGATGCAGTCTTCAGTGCTTCTCCTGCTACCCCTCCGGTTTGGTCTTTCTGGAAACTGTGGAGGCCAAAAGGACATCTCATATACAGGTAGAGGACTAAACTCATTTTCATTAAGGCGCATATGTTGATCACACATCGGAGCTGATTATACGGGTTTACCGCAAATGTAACGGTAAATGTTTAGCTAGCAAGTTAGCAAAGCAACTTTCTCAACGAATGTGCAGCTGGCAAGACTGGATGGCTGAGAGATGTTGCTTTCGCTTATGCTGAAACCAGACTAACATCATTTCTATTACGCAATATTTAATACTACTACTACTACTACTACTAATAATAATAATAATATTAATAACAATAATAATAATAATGATGATGATGATGATGTCTCACATAAACGAGCTTTTTGTGGGCAGACAAGCATGTATATTTTAGAGTAAACACCCTCTGATACTTAGACTTTGACAACCAGCTTTCAGATCTAACCCTAAGTTCTTAATCTGGGTCATTTAGATCGCTAAATCATCTGTTATCATCCTTAAATTGTATCCACGAATGTGTGTGTGTGTGATTCTGAGTCAATTTGTGAATGTATTTGAGGCTTTGTTCACTACTGTCACCTTTAGTGTTCAGTCACGTGAGGTTATTCTCTGAGCAAGTAAATGCCTGATGTTTGGCTGTTAAAGTAATAAAGATGTTTCACAGAATGCTCAGGAGGATGAAATGGAAGCATTTAGTTTTGTCTGAGATTTTGGTGTCTGTGGCACACTGGGGCATTGACAGCTGCAGCTGTTGGGAGCAGTGGTTGAGCAGCTGAAGTCAGCCTAGCTAGATCTTGTTTCATAAAGACATTATTAAAAGGCTATTCGTGGAGTGAATCGAGCTGGAAGTTGATTTGAGCCCAAGATAAAGTAAGAGTTTCTCAGTCTGGAGTGCAGTAGTGTTTCAAATACAATGCAAAGCATCTTTCTCTAATATCAAAACACGCATTAACAACAACGTATGTACAGTAAAAACCATAAGTTGCTCAGTCCTTTTTGACAAGGTGTTACAAACTTAAGACACGCCCTAATCAAGCAGACAAGGCGCCTATTGAGTAATGCACATGTTTAATTTTAACATTCACTAAAGACCTGCACATATAACACGTATGTGTTTACATGTTTTAATGTTTAATTCACTGCTGTGTATGCAAAGCACCACACCACACCCCCTGTGTGTACGTGATCTATATATGTGCTCGATCAAGTCTGTCCTGCCTGTCGTCGAGATGATGAAATCAACGCTCACTTTAGTCATTTTATCTAAGGATGACTTGGACTGTGGGGTGTCAATGGGCACATCTTTAAATGTCAACAATAAATGAGCATCAGCTCTGTTGTGAAGTTATGATGACGTAGCTGGAGTAAGCAAAGTCCAGACGAGAGAATAGTGGCTGTGTGCGCGCGTGCATAGGGTTTGCATTGACCGAAATGCCTCAAAAGCAGAACTGCTGGGGTTCGGCAAACTCGGCGTGTTTGGTGCTAGACATATGCTTAGATGACAGGTGTTTGTTGTTGTGATAAAACTAGTGAGTTTGTGAGTCAGAGTTGCTGTGGCTACGAAAGCTCCCAGTTGCGCTGCGCGGAGTTGAACCCCAGTAGGAGCAGCAGCCAGGAGAGGACGACTTTGCCTGACCTCGTTTGCGCTTTGAATATGTTCAAATCCGTCAAGTTTTGGTCTCGAGAACCTCCGAACTCATGGTGAAGAGAAAGAAGACGCCGTCCGCGTCCGAAGAGCTCGAGAATGGGTAAGAGTGGCTAAGAAACAAGCACTTTAGGTAGAGGTCGAATGCGCGAAAGATTTGCGTTGTCGTCTGTCGTTTTCTGCAGGGCGCTAAAGTGTAGGCGCTCGCGCTTCAATTTCAAGGTAAATAAAAGGGCAGCTCGCAACTCGAGCCACGCGAAACTACACAAAAAAGACAGGCTGGGACGATAGCACAATGTGTGCTTTTTGCTCACTCTGGTGAATAAGCGAATGGCTGTTTTTTTCGATGCGATCTGTCGGGACGGTGAGAGGGGATTTGAAACAAACAGCGGCGGCCATGTTGAGTTGAGCAGAATGTCGTCTTTCCAAGTTGATCGTTGTTTTGTGTCGCGGAAAATGTTTACGGTTGTGCTTCGTTTGTGTTTCCGCAGGATGACAGTGGGCCAAGGGGGCGGTTCGGGAGTCGAGGGGCCGAGCAAACCGGACCGAAAGCCCGAAGGAGGCGAGGATGGAGAGAGCGCAGATCAGGCGAGCGAGGAGACGAGTACAAAGAGAGTCGGAGAGGAAACACTTAATCCATCCAGCACGGCCAGCCCCGGTTCGGCTCCCAATCTTTCCACGCAGACGTCAAGCCCACCCGAATCACAGGTGAACCCGACAGCTCTTTCCCCGGTGCTGGCTGTCCCGAACAACCAGGACCAGCATCATTTTCTCCGGTCCAGCGTACGACCTCCGAGCAAACGGATACGGAAAGATGCCTCGTCCCCGGCGCTGAACGGTCACGGCGGTGCGAAAACGAAAGGTGAGTGTCCATCTCCATCGGTGTCCCCTGCTCACCTGTCACTGAATGAGTTCTCTGTACTTTTCTTTCACTTTTGTGCAATGATTAGCCAGTTTTTGGTCTGCTTTTGATTTGACGAAACGCTGAGTCCTCCTCATGCTTTCTGGAGTGAAAGTGACTTTCACAAGCTGCTCTCACTACTGAAGCTTCTTCAAATCTCAACAACTGGAATGATTTGGTTGCTTGTAAATGTATTTTAATGACTCAGTAAGCATTAGTTCACAGTTTTTAAAATTTAAAGGCTTTGTGATTTATTTATTTATTGTTTACATTTCTTATCACCAGTTTAGCTCTCACACAGCAGCAGGTGACACATCACTGTCATGGGCTTCATACTGATGCAGGAGTCAGTTGTGCAGGATTCAGGAGAGGATCTATTTGGCTTCTGACTGCACAGCGGTTAAAGGAGGAATTGTTGTATGTTTTAACTGTAGACAATAGGCTTGCGTGCTGGAGTGTATTCTGGGGTGCTCTCATTTCTTGCTCTTGTGCATGTTAGTAAAGAGGGTAGAGTTATTGGCTTCTCTGGTTCCCCACGTGTTGTTTTTGGATCAGTGCACTGAGCAGCAGGTCTGGACGCTCTCCGAGAGACTCCACACATACTTCGTGACATGCACACACTCTTGCTGACATAAAAACATGTTAACATACTGCATAAAAAATGTTTAAATTGGCCATGAAATCTGAAGCTTTTATATTTACAAAGTTATAATTACCAGGCTGACAACTTTTTGAATGTATAATTTTATTTGTTTGAGGTGACTGTAATGGCATTTAGCAGTAAAATGTAGTAGGCTGACGTTTTCTGAATAAATTGTAAATGGCAGCGCAGTCATTCCAGCAGTCTTCAGCGGTATCTTTAGTGAACGATTGACATTTCATTTGTTTGGGTCTTTCCTTAATGTGTTATTATATTTAGTTACCATTGTGCCATTGTATTATTTGTGAGCCAAATCGTACTATTGTATTATTTGTGCGCCAAATCGTGCTTCGTATACTTGTATTTGTGTGTTGCGTAAATAAATCTATACATACACACACAATTTAACAAAAAAAATAAATAAATTTGGCCTTTTTTGTTGTTTGTTTTTCAAGAATTCTTGCATGTGCCTGGAACTGACATACTAACCTTCTTTCCCTTCGTCTGTGTTTGTCAGGTGCAGAAGCAGGTCCCTCTGTGTGCGTGGCAGCCGCTGCAGGTTCAGCTGGAGGCTCTGGGGCAGGTGGGACATCCAGATCAGCCCCAAAGGGCCAGGGCCCTGCGGAGAAGGAGGAAGGGGGGAGTCAGAAACGAGTGCGCAGACAGTGGGAGTCCTGGAGCACAGAGGACAAGAACAGCTTTTTTGAAGGACTTTATGAGGTGATTTGTCAGCTTTAATGACAATGAAATCCACTGAAAGCTCTTGGCAGCCTTTTAGTATGTAGTAGGGTTATTTTTCAATGGTGTTTTGAGAACTCAATCATACAAGGCAGTAGAATTTTCAGAATTCCTGAATGATTTCCAATATCAAAGTTAAAACATCCCCCAAATTTTACTTCACTTAGTCAACTTCAAAAGGCGCAGTTGAGGTATTGCTATGTGGATCTGGCTTTTTAATGTCATACCTAAATAATTAAAATAATAGTTGTTTTAATTTGTTTTTCTCTCTGTTAATTTCTTCATAGCATGGGAAGGACTTTGAAGCTATTCAGAACAACATTGCTCTTAAATATAAGAAGAAGGGAAAACCTGCAAGTATGGTGAAGAACAAGGAGCAGGTGCGCCATTTCTACTACCGGACTTGGCACAAGATCTCTAAACACATCGATTTCAACAACGGTGAGATTGACATGCACACTTCATAATTTATGACATTTATAGGCTACAGAGTTCTTCCTTGTTTAACAGGATGCTATTGCCTTGTGAATTGAAAATATCTCCTCCTGCTTTTTATCAAACTATTAGCTGTACTGATTAGTTCCTACATATAAAATACTCAGATGTGTGGGGTCAGATTACATCTATGAAAGAATCTTAATTGTTGCGTTTTTTTTTGTTGTTGTTGTTGTTGTTGTTTTTTTTTTTAACTAAGCTGTTGTCAGCTTTTATAATAATAAGAAATGTTTCTTGAGCACTGGATCCGTATATTGAAATAATTTTTAATAGATCAGTTGAAGCTGTTTAAAATTAAAAACCGTTTAAAGTTCAAATTGAATATCAAATTATTTATTTTCTATTGTTTTATCGATAAAATACAGCAGGAAAACACATTCCCTTTAAAACATTTTAAAAAACCAAACAAACCTAAACTTGGTGTACTTGCAAATAACTTTTTAGAAGTTTGTTTATCTATCAGTAAATCTACCACAACAAAAGACATACCCTCCTTTCAATTTAAATTCAGTGCCACTTTCATCTTTTGAAGTTTAATCCCCTCGACTGCTACACTGCATGTGTTTTGTCAGTTTGTAATCATGAGTTTGCCATGCACATTTGCTTGAATTTTAATAATTACACACTACACAATTACACACTGAGTTTGGTTCATGCTGACACAAAAGCATCACACAGTTTCTACAGATTTGTCAGCTGCAACATCTATGATGCGAATCTCTGGTTGCACACATCCCAAAGGACTGAGATCTAGTGACTGCAGAAAACATTTGAGGATTGTGAATTTATTGTCAAATGTTCAAGGTGATATAAGCTTGACATGATATGTTAGTAGGGCTGCACAATATAACGTATGAGCATTGCAGGATTAGATTAATTATTGAAGATAAGAAAGTTATTAATAAATATTATTATTTAAGAAAAATAATTACAATGATGGCCATGATATTTGTTTTATGTTTGATTTTTCAATTTCTGCACCCTAATACTTCTCTCCCGAAAACCATAAAACACTGTTTATTTAACTTTTATTTTTGCTCTGTCAAATTTATATATGCTTGTTATTTATTATAATTTATGCAAATGCACCACATAAAAAAAAAACATCATCTTAGTCCATCTAAATCAAGGATCACCAATCTCGGTCCTGGAGGTCCGGTGTCCTGCAGGGTTTAGCTCCAACTTGTCTGAAAACACCTGCCTGGATGTTTCAAGTATACCTAGTGAGAGCTTGATTAGCTTCTTCAGGTGTGTTTGATTAGGGTTGGAGCTGAAATCTGCAGGACACCGGACCTTCAGGAACAAGTTTGGTGATCCCTGATCTAAATGAATGAAATCTTTCCAAATAGTGCTATTCAATTAAGCAATGTCAGATTTTTCCAATATCATGCAGCCCTAGTAAGTAGTTATAATAAAGTTAGTACAAGTAATGGTACTTTGGTAGGCTGTGGCATTTAAACAATGCTCAGTTGGTAATAAGAGGCCTAAAGTGTGGCAAGAAAAAACATCTACACATTTATAACACTGGTAGCCTTTATTGGTTGGATGCTCTCATGGTTTTTTTACGCCAATTTTTGACCCTACCATCTGAACGTCTTAATATAAATTGATCAAATTACCTTTTTCCAATCTTCTGTTGTCCAGAATTGGTGAGTGACTGTGAATTGTTGCCACAGTTTGCCCTTAGATAACAGGAATGTCACCAGAGAATTGCTCTTTTGCTGCTGTAGCTCATCTGCTTCAAGGTTCATTGTGTGTTCAGAGATGCTCTTCTGCAGACCTCAGTTTGATAATGAGTTATTTCATTTACTTTTACTTTTCTATGATCTCAAACCAGTATGAATGTTATCCTCCTGAGCTCTAGGATCAACGAGGCATTTTATTTTTACACAGATCCTAAGCTCACTTTTTCCAGATCATTCTCTGTAAACCCTGGAGATGATTGAAAATCCAGTATTTTAAAAGAAACATTCAAACAAGCCTGTTCAAACAACCAACCACCATGTTTCATGTTCATTTGCCGACTGCCCTTGTCTCTATGCCTAAATGCTTTAATTTCTTGTCATGTGATTGGTTAATTAGCCATTCACCTTGACAAGCGGTTAAACAGGTGTACTCAATCAAGTTGCTTGTCGTTGTTGTTAAAGTATGCATGTTTAAAAATTACAATCTTGACTTAGTGTAATAACACATGCTGTCTTCAAAATTGTTGTTTTGCAATGCCATTTACACACATCTTTACTGAATTGTTTTTTAATGGATATATTTAAATTGAAAATATGTCGTACCACAAGTATGAGCTTGTTTAAATTGCATTTCCATTCATGAACTGAAAGGACTTTTTCAACTATTTATCTATTATTGAACTGTTTAAATTATTCTGAATTAATTTTAATATAATAAATATTAATATTTATTTTGTCCATCTTTCTCAGTGTATTCACGCGTGCTGAAAAAGTCCTCACAGGAGCTCTATGGCCTCATCTGTTACGCCGAACTCAGGAAAAAGGTTGGAGGATGTGAGTATATCAGGCAAATACTTTTCCTGATCAAGGAGGAACATTGTAAGTGGTTGCACATGGGGACATTTTGAATGTAACGTTCCTTCATGTATTCCTGTTCCCTCTAGTGATGGATGACAAAAACGTGGCCAAACTAAATGAGCTTATCCAACAGGGGTAAGATAAAGAGAAATTTCAGTAACACACAGTCATGTCTAATGGAAACATCTATTCTAGATTGTAATCAAATTGTGTGGCTTAAATAAAACGTTGCTTATGCATATTCTTTTAGGGCCACCACAGTGCGTTCCAAAGGCAGAAACCTGAGGATCAAAGCTCCCATGTGCCGCGCACTGAAGAAAATCTGCGACCCTGATGGTGTGTGTGTGTGATAGATACATTGCTTTATAGACTGTTAAAAGATGGATTTTTGTTTTGTAAGTCAAACAGATTGAATGGTGTAAAAAGAGAAAGCTGACAAAATGGAGCACTGTGGGTATTTATGTGGACCGGGGCGGTGGATGAGTGTGCCATGGCTGCTCTCCAGGGTTTTGGAGGAGTGGTTTTTCATGGTTTCCATGGTTTCAGGCTGTGGGACGGATTGAAAAATGGGTGGCAATGCAGATTTAGGCCACTGTCAGAATGATAGTCTTTTAGGCTTCATAGACTTTCTTCCTCTTGGTTTTTCTAGGTGTGAGTGATGAGGAGGATCAGAAGCCTGTACGTTTACCCTTGAAGGTGGCCGTGGAACTTCAACCCCGGAGCAACCACTCATGGACTCGGGTTCAGAGTCTAGCCCATAATCCTCGGCTCAGGTGAGCTTCACAAATGCACGTATATGCCTAGGTGATTTAAAATCTTGCACGCGCTTGGCTTATATTGTTGCTTTATTTTGTAACATAGAAGACAACATTGTTGCAGTTCTTTTTTTAGCAATATTAAAATACCGTCTTTTATAATAATATTATAATAGAATTTTTAACTTATTTCAATTTTTTTATTTGTGTTTTTGATTTAGCTTGTTTTTTACACTGACACTATTAGTAGTGTTCTTGTTTCTGTTGTTTATATAAAGATAGATTTTTGTTTATAAAATTAGAATTTAATATACAGTTTCATCTTAAATGTTGAAGTAGTTTATGGTAATTTGTTCTATTTTGGTTTTAGAGTAATAATATTTATATTAATTAATGCTGTTAATGTATTTAAGCATTATTTCTCTTTGATTTTCATATTTTATGCATTATTAATTTAATATTAATTTTAATTTAATCTATTTTCTTAATTAATTTGATTTATCTTACTGTGATAAACTATTCCGTGTTTGTTTTAATTAGTTTGACCATGCAATTTGATAAACAAAATCTTGAATTTTTTTTTTCCATTTTTTTTTTTTTTTAGTTAAATGTCTCTGGTGACACATCTTAGACTTCCTCAATTATTTTGTTGATTTATAGAAAGAATGAGAAAAAACAAACAAACAAAAAAGCTTGTGTCTTACATGGCAAAGATGTTTTATTTCATGAGAGGTGGGATCCATTTTTGTTACATATAGGTTTAAACATAACCTCCATACTAATCAGAGGGTTGATTTAACAAGGTCAGATCTTGTAAAGGTCTGTGGATCTAATATATCTAATTTTAGTGACGCCTTTTTTTTTTTTACTTTTTCTTTAAATATATATAAATATATATATATATATATATATATAAATAATTTTTTTTCTTTCTCCACCATGTTCTGTTCACTTGTTTGTTGTTGTATCTGTATTGCTTAAATTAATAAATACATTACAAAAAACACTTCCGAAAAAAAGTAGATACAGTAGATAGTAGATACAAGTAGATACAAAACTTGATACAGTAGGATCTGTCACTGTTAATTTTCATTGCAACTTATAACATACGACAAATTTTGCAATGTTCACCTATTCATATGCTGCTGTTTTTTAGGATGGTCATCGAATTGCACCGGAAGGTCTCCACTCTTATTGAATTCCTGAAGCAAAAGTGGGCCATCCAGGATCAGCGAATTGTATCCTTGCATTGAGATCTCAGCAAGCACAGTCAGGAGTTTAATTTCCTTCCCTTTTCCTTCCTCATCTGTTGTTTTTATGATGTACAATGTGATAGATCTGTTTGGGAAAGGTCTCCATGCCAGAGTACCCACACCTATTACAGTAATTCCCCCTTAACTTGTTACGTCCAGCGTAAGAGCTTGGCAGAACGAGAAGCTCTTGATGGCCTGGCCCAGTCTAGTGAGTCCGAGGACCTGTTCCTGTTTCCGGCGGAGAGCAGCACAGTTACTGCTTTGCCAGGTGTGGCTCGGGTTGTTCACTCAAAAGCTTCCTGCACAGTACATTGGCAGGAGAGTGGACGAGGACGGACAGGTATTAGAGACTTGCCTGCCGCTCACATTCTGGGAATTCAGCCTGCTAGAGGAAAATCTGGCAAGCCTGGCCCAGTAGGAGGAGACTCAAAAAGAACCGACGGACATCCCGTTGATGGTTCGGATAGTAGTAGCACTTCAGCTGCAGGTTTAGAGACCAGTGCAAACCCGAACATGAACACTACCTCTCCAGTCAGTCCAACCATCACTCCATCGCTACCAATTGGACCTGAGGGAAATCCAGCAGGGTCTGTGGAGCAAGAGCCAGCGAGTCAGACTGATGCTGGTGGGCGGGACAAACAAATCGAGACTGTCACTCAGGGAGACCCCGCCTCTTTAGAAGGCCGGACAGAGGAGTCTGTAACAGCAGGAGGGGTTTCGTCAGAAAAAGCACTGCCACAATCAGAAGCTCAAGGACGTGTTGAGGAAGTGGTCGTGACTGGACGATCTCCTCAACAGATCCGAGAGGAAGGCTGGAGCTCACAGGTCTCAGAGAATGTGACGCTGGCAGAACTCTACCTCATGCTGGGCAAGCCTGGGAAGCTACAACTGGAGTATGAATGGCAGCCCAAGCCAAACCCCCCTTCAGTTCTACCCAACTCTCAAAATGTGCTTCGGTGTCTCCTGAGACTCGTGTCTTCAGAGGTCAACCCCAAACCTGTGAGTCACTTTTTTTGTTGTCATTGTTGCAGCTTTGTGTAAACTTAAACTTGATTGCTACAATTTCACAAGCCAATTACCAGGGTTTATATACACATTTTTACTACTAAAATTCCATGACTTTTCTGAGATTTTTAAATGAATTTTCATGACCTAATGTTTCATGTAATGTCTACGTTTACATGGTAAAAAAAAAAGTAAAACAATGAAAATTTATTACTGCATATCGTAAAATATGCAACCATCTATTTATTTATAATCTATATAATTTACAGTCTATTTATTGAATGTATTTTTATATTTGTAACATTTATTTAGATAAGGCTTACAAAGCTTTAATAATGTGATTGGCCAAGGACAGAAAAGAAGTGAAGACCACTAATCTATATTCTATGGAGCCAGATGAGAAAAAAAAAAAAAAAAAAAAATTTATACAGCCACAACACAATTCACATTTACAAAATCCAATTCATGAATTCAAAACACGATAAAAAAAAATATACAAATCCAATTCATGGATTCAAAACAAGATTCAGAAATGCACAAATACAGTTTGTAAATTAAAAAAATACACACATCCAAATCAAACTCATTTGACGAAAATATGATTTTTACTTGTAATTCACAAATTGTGCTGCATTTATGAATCGTGTTTTGAATTCACTTTGGATTCAAATTGGATTTTGTAAATGTGAATTGTGCTGTGTATGTACGAGTTTTGCTTTGTAAATGTTAAAATGATTTTTGAGACTGAGCTGACTTCATCATATTCAAGTATAGACCACTTCATTATGGCCCATTAACATTTCCTGCTTGTCAAACTATTTCATAACTGTAACGAGGCATGTCAATCATAACTTAATGTTAAAATCGCTATCATGACATTATCAATATGTGGACCTTTCAGGATTCGTGAAAGCTACAGAAATTAAAAATGTTAAACAGGAAATATGTTGGGACCATTGTTTTTGGTTATTAAAATGGTCTATACAGATATTTCTTTACATATCTTCCAAAAACTTTGTAGGTTTTTCTGTTTTTCCAAAACTTTTCTAGACCTGGAAAATGCCATGTCAAAATGACTTTTCCAGATTTTTTATGACCGTATGAACCCTGAACTACAAAGGCTCATGCAACATTGGAATGATCAGTGTTTTTCAGAATTTATACCATAGCGATTTTTCACTAATGATGAGCTGAGCGAACACACAAAAATCACTCCCTGAATCCAGATGGCGCTTAATAAAAAAAACAGAAATACCCAGGTACACAAGGTGGCTCGACCAACTTTAAATTTTAGTTGAAGAAGAACAGAGACAGCATTTATGTGCTTATTAAAACCATTCAGGTGGTATTTGTTAATTGGCAAACAAAACATGGATGGTACAAAAAGCAGCAGCAGCTCCAGCCTTGATGCATCTTCTTTGTCATTAGGATTGTGTGCTTGGCTAGACCATTTTGACTGTTCTGTGAGCGCCTTAAAGTTGTTTCATGATAATTTCAACAGCTTCAGTCGTGAACAAAAGTGTTATTCTCATTGGTCAATAAGTTTTAAAATTCACAGCAAATCTTACCCATCAAAAGATGAAAAAAAACAAGTGTCTTTGTTTTTTAAATGACACTTTTCCATCTGCTGTTTTGCACTCTTAGGCCCCGTTTGCACGGGTGCATTTCAGTTTTAAAACGGCGTTTTAGCATGAAAACGATCTGCGTCCTCACTGGCGTTTCACCCAGCGTTTCAGAACATATCTCCGTCCACACTACTCCACCAAAACGTATATCATGTGACCATTCGCGCAATCTGGGCATGCGCGTTTAAGTATAAACAAGAAGCATGTGTCTCGCTCGGCATTCTAAATAGGGCTTACGCTGCTTGAAAAGCGAGCAATTAGCAAGTGCTCGAACAATAGCTTGCTTCTTGTGAATATATGCAGCTGTTGTAGTAAAAAAGCCAGAGTTTAACTGCACAATGGTGCCTAAAAGGACAACAGTGAAGACTGGTCTGCTGTCTTCCAGTGGTGTTATAGTCATGTGATAGGGGCTTGACGAAAAAGGGAAGGATAACCAATGACCCAAAAGCCCCAATCAAGCAGCAAATCTCTGCAGCCACGCCTCCGTTTTCAGATGTCTCCGTTTTCCCCCATCCACACTGAGACAGAGCAGCAGCATTTTAGAATGAAAACGGCCTCTCCAGCGTTTCCAAAACGCTCCGTTTTCGGGGCTCAAACACTCCGGCGTAGTGTGGATGGATGGCGTAACCGTAGCAAAACTTACGCGTTTTAAAACAAAAACACATTAGTGTAAACCGGGCCTTAGTGTGCACTCTCACTTCGTCACAAATGTTTGCAATAAGCATGAATCACCCTGTTGTGCAAGATTTTGTTAGAAATTCTAAATTTAACCTTATGCAAATAAATTGACCAATTAGTTTTCCTCTGCATTTAGAATCCTTTGAAAGTTTTTGTTATGTTTAAATCGTGGCTCAAATGTATTGATTAAAAAAAAAAAAAAAGTGTTATTATTATTTAGTTATTTTTTTCATGTATTCTAACTAATTAACTTTTTCCCTAATTCGCAGACCCCAGAGGTGTGTTCAGTTGGCACTTCACCACTCAAGTCAGGTCAAGAGGAATCATCTGTGACTCCTCCAGGCAGGACTCCAGCTGGGGCAAACCGCAGTCCTAACTGGGGTCGACAGCAGCATGCAGCACGCTCAAAAATTCTTCTGAACAATCCAGGTACACTTATACACAGGACATAATTGTGTATTCTTTTAAGACGAAGTGTTGTTAAGACGAAGTGTTGTTCATTTGGGAACGTGGCCCCATTTGTAGGGCCCTGTGAAATTGAAATCTTTTGTCATTTTTTTACCCTTTTGATTTGTTTGAATTTTTTTTAATCATTATTTAGAGATGAAGTTTATGTGCTCGTCATCATACCCGAATATATATATTTTTTATTAACTTGATCTGACTAAAGTCATAATCAAACTAAACAGAAATTGATTTAAGACATGTGGAGTATGGCGATTTTAGTTGCATAATTGAAGCGCAGTACAGACATGTAAACACCTTAAACTATCACCATCATGTAAGACATTATGAAATGCTTTGACTTTAACGTAACTTTGTCGCAGGGGCATGATAATAAGTTAGTGAATGAAATGTCAGAGGTGACCTGTTGCTTGAGAACTGGTATCCGCCATCGTCTGTTTGCACACACAGTCTGAGAAATTAACTGCAGTTGAACTTGTCGTGAAATTAAAAACAAAACAGCCAAAAATCACATACGGTGCCATGACAAGCATGAACTGTTGTTTCATAAATCGCCGGAGGAAACTAGCGTCGAATGGTGATGCAGTGACGTTAATCAAACTATGCACTATAACATGTAAAACTGGATCATGAAAAGGAAGATTCATAAAGCAACTCATGTAAACACCTTAATCATATTATTGTGTTAATCAGATTAAGGCAAATAATTAGATTACTGATGTCCATGTAAACATAGTCAATGCAATGAATATACTCCCAAAACTACCTAAAGCAGGGGTCTCAAACCTCTGGCCTGTGGGCCACCTCCTCCCTCCGGACCGCAACTAACGTCAAAAATAAAATGAGATTCGACCCACCAAGACAAGAGATTTTTGAAGCACTATAAATGTTGTTCAGTCACACCTAGCCACTTGTGGTTTTGACCACCTGTCACCTACTGTAGTTGACATTTAAAGTACTACATTCTGATTAGTTTTACTTTCATTTTCTCTCAGTGTATTCTGTGGCTGATTTAAACGTTAAAATGTATGTCAGTATCACTGGTGACCGGTATTGCTTGAAATATAAACGTCATGTCTGTTGTCCTAAGATGCATCAATTACTTCAGGTTTCCACTTTTTCCTTGTGCTTCAATGTTAAAACGGCCCTCCTATGAATTGTCAGTCACTGAAATGGCCCCCCGCCAATTTGAGTTTGAGACCCCTAGTGTAATTTTCGCATATTAATACAGCAGCAACAGATAACAACAAAGTCTGAAGTTTCATGTGCCTTCTCAATATTGATTGACTCTGTGTTGTGACAGTGCTGCTACTCTGCATCAATGACAAGCTAGAATTAAATGGGCTTTTTCTCTACAGGGGGAAGGAATCTGCCACGCTCTTTGCTGGCCTCCGGAGGAGACAGTGAAGGGTTTGCCGTCCCGACGACCCTGCCTCCTAACAGCTCCCGTCAATTGCGCATGTTCTCCCCTAATAAGGAGGCAGAGCTCGCTTTTCGCCAACAGCTGGACTCCATCAGTGTGAGTCTTTCTGCCATTCAAAAATTTAGGGGGTCTCAATTTTATTTATTTATATTTTATTTTAGGAAAAGTCAGTCAAATATTATTACAATTGAAAGTATTTTCTATTTTAATCAATGTTAAAGTGAGTTATTGTTAAAGTATTTCTATTCTTCAGTGTCACATACCCCTTTAGAAATCATTCATTGAACAAGAAAGATTTATTATGTTGAAACTGCTTCATATTTTTTTGAAAGCAATTATTTTCAGGGTTGGTTTTAGGAATAATTTACAATAGTTGTATATATTTATTACATTTTGTATCTAAATATAGATTTAAATCACGTTTAACCCTTTTGTATTGTTTTAATTGACCACCCTTATCTTATGTTGGTGGCTGTTTTTGCTCCAGTGACTTCCATTATAGCAAAAATTACAAAGTGTACCTCTTCCCAACAAGGAAAACCAGCAACAATCAAAAATGGATGATTATATGCTGTCATGACTTTGCAATAAAAATTTTTTAAAAAAAAAGTCATACAAACAAACAAAAAGCGCTCTGGGGTAGGTCAAATATTTGGTAGGTGCTCTTTGGGTAAGGGATTCATCGAAGCAAACAACAAAAATCAGTCCAAGGCACTCGAAAAATGTGAAAAATAATTTTAAAAAGGCTTATTTTTCTTTTATTCTTTAAGAATAAGCCATGTAAATAAAGGCTTTAAAAAATGTGATTATAATGGTAGTCAATGGGGCAAAAACAGCCACAAACATAACGAAAGGGTAGTCAATTTACTCAGTCCATTGTTACATTTTTGAAAAAAGTTCAAAGCATTTTAACAAAATGTGTCAAAATAAGATTTGTCACCAAAAATCATTCAGAGGATGAAAACATCCTCAACAGCACACAAGGGTTAAAATAGTTTTGTAAATTTCCCTCTTAATATCTAAATTTATTTTAAGGCCTGTTTACTGAAAATAGTTTTTTGGTGTGTGTGTGTGTGTGTCACCACAAACATAACCAACCGTAGTATTTTTACTATCTTAAATAACTGAATGGATCATTTATATTTAGATTTATATTTTGGGGGTAAATATATAATTTCTGTCTGTTTCCATCAACAGTTCTTTCCTCTAATTTTACTTTATTGTGTCTTCAGTCAGATATATTTTCAAAGCAGCGGAAAATAGGGAGGGGTCGTCCACTGAGGAAACCTCTGGTGGTTCAGGTAAGTCTGAATGTAGCAAATCGGAAATAGGAAGTGCAATTTCTGCTTTGCTTTATACTTGTAGATGTGTTTTCCTGTGGTTGTTGTAACATTCAGGTATCAAATACTAACAGCTTTATCACATGTATTTTGTTCACAGAGAACATTGCTGCCACGAACAGCAGGAGACACTTCGCCTCATGTGTGCTCCTTCTCCATCCTCTCAAATTCATCTGCTACAGGTGAAAAGCCCAGCCAAACACTTGTGCATACCTTTTAATGCATATTTATTCACGCATGCATGTTGCCACACTTAATGTGATTTACATAAACTAAAAGACTAAGGCCCTGTTTGAAGCTGCTATTAAGAAGCATTTTAGTTTACCAGATTCAATTCCCATTGACAGCTGGTGTATTAACATGACACTTTTGTCAACTTTCAACCTCTTTCTTAATTTCTTTGAGGGTTTGGTGTATGTGTGGGCTTTAACCGCTCCTTCAATATTACAAAGTAAGCACTGTCAACTTAAATATAAACTCAAAAGAAAATGATAGGCTTACTTTCTGCACTAATAGATGCAAAAGTGTTGAGGACACTATGGGTTTGTATTAGAATCAAGACCTTTTTTTTTTTTTAAATATGACTTCAGACAGCAAAGTTTAAATTCCCTTTGACTACCGTGGTTAAAGGGATGGTTCAGCCAAAACTGAAAATAGTCATTGTTTACTCATCCTTCACTTGTCAAAAGCCTGTTTGACTTTCTTCCATTGGCTTGCGTAGTAATTGTTTTTCCTACTATGGATGTCAGTGTTTACATGTTTTTACCGTTTCTCAAAATAATTTAAATATGGAGAGTAAATATGGAGTACATTTTTCATTTTTGGGTGAAATATCCCTTAAAGCTGCTCGTCACGTAATGGTTAATTATATGGTAAGTAGGTGATCATTAGGGCTGTTTCTCAATTCCAAGAACGCAGAGAACGGACTCGTGTTCTTGTAAAGACCGTTCTTGCCAGGTCACCTCAGAAGAACGAACTCGGGTGACCACGAGAACAGAGAACGCGTCCTGTGAGAAATGAGATGCTGTGTTCTTCCTGATGACCCTCACGCATCTTTAACCAAAAGTTATTTAAACATTACAGCATTCATACAATGATTTATTTCCTTTTTCCCCTTTCACAATATATACTCTGCATAAAGACTTTACAAATATATACTGCACAACACAAATAAAACAGATTTTAATACGAATTTCAACAAATAAACACCCTTAATGGTCTTAAGCCTTTATTAAGATTTTCATGGTAATGTCTACTTTCATAGTTTCATTTAGGGATAATAAAAGGTAAATATGTTATATCTCTGAACTTTAATGATAAGTAAATAAATAAGATATAATAATAATATATACAATTCTGCACTTCGACCACCAGTTGCAATGATTTCTGGGACTTCTACAACGAGTTCGGTCTGCATTAAGTCTGCATCGGTGCGTCCTTGACACCAATAACACATCCGGGAACTTTCATGCGTCCTCCGTTCTTGCGGTCTTGAGTTTTGTAACTGAACTTTGGCAGTTGATGATGACGTTACATGAGAACACGAGGATGCAAAAACGCATATTGAGAAACAGCCTAGGTGTACGGACACATTTAACCACATGAGCATCTACACCAGGGGTGACCAACCCTGTTCCTGGAGATCTACGTTCCTGCAGATTTCAGTCAACCCATATCAAACATACCTGCTTGTAATTATCAAGTGCTGTTCGGGTGCTAATTAATTGGTTCAGGTGTGTTTGATCAGGGTTGGAGCCGAACTCTACAGGAAGGTAGATTCCAGAAACAGAGTTGATCTACACCATAAAAGCAGACCAGTGTTTTTAACTCCGCTTGGAAGTAGTCTAAAGGGGACAGGCTCAAAACATTTCAGATCCTTGTAACACCTGAATTTAGCACGGTCCACTTGCGATGGGATTGACAGAAACGCATCTAAAAACCAGATCTAAATGAAAGCAATTTTCTCCTTAAAAAGACGTTTGTTAAGCATTTTATGAGGTCGACACTGAAATAATGCATTTTTGAGTCCGGCTCATGCTGGGGTCACACTAGAGTATGAGCATGCGAAATTCTGTCGTACGGCGCTGTGAAAAGGGGCAGGATTAAACAAGATGATTAGTCATTCAAAAAGCAAGCGATTTGGTCCATATAATAAATTTCCGTCAGAGAGGTCATGTTTTGATCTTCAATTGGTCTTACACAGTCACGCGTTGTGATTTCGCAGGTCAGATTTCACCAAGCTTGAACTTAGCACCGCAGTGAACTGCAATTTGCGTGTGTATGAATGGAGGTCTATGGGGAGAAAAGGCCAATGTGACCGCAGGAGTTTACAAAAATGAAAAATCTGCCATCACCTACGTTTTTTTTTTTTTTTGTCTGTTAAATACAAATGAAGAAATACCAAAGAATGTTGAAAACCTGTAACCATTGACTCCATAGTGTTTGTTATTTTTCTACAGTGGATGTCAATGGTGACAGGTTTTCAACATTCTTCAGTATTACTTCGATTGTGTTCAACAGACTAAAAAGCTAAAACTGTTTTTGAACAAATCAAGGGTGAGTGGAGTTCTCGGTTACTTTAAATCCCCAAGAAATCAAAACTAACCATATGATTTTCTTAGCTGACATTGCCAGTTTTGTGGTGAACATGGCATGGCATTAAGAAAAAAAGTTGCCTTTCTAATCTTTAATTAAAATCTGAAAATGCACTTGCTGTTTTTTTTTTCAGTTATATTGTCAGATTACGTATATCTTAGAAATTGGCCGTGGCTAACATACTTAACCACGCCCCTCCACCTGTCAGTTTTGACAACAAACAGAAATGGTGAGGAGGAAGTGTCTTAGGTTGTAATAACTCTTCAAACCCTTTTCTCGAGCTATAGGAACTGCGTCACAATACGAAAGAAGAAAAAAAACAGTTGCAGCTTCCAGTTCATGTGGACTTTAACTCTCCAAATACATAAAAGAAATAAATAAATCACTGCACCTGTCTTAATCTAACATTTCTCTTTCTTTTGTATCTAGGCACTGGATCTTTTCGTCCGATACAAACACGTCTTGCCCCAAACCGCCAACTCTCCTCAAAAGCTTCATCCACCACCGCTAGTCCTGCACCTGTTACTCAGCTCTCCAGTAAGAACGGATAAAAGATGCATTTATCCATAAAACATTTGAAAACCTGCTACAGCCCTCTCAAATTTCTCATTAACTTATTTCAGGCGCAATCGATCTGGCAGCTAAATCTGCAGGCATTATCCCTGGCAGCCCCTGTCGTGAAGTAGAGGCCCCTAGTATAGACAAGGCCATTGTGGAGTCCACGGAGGCAATAGACTCTGCACCTGCAGCACCTGAGATGGAGCCTGATATACTGGACCAGGAGCCTCCTGAAGTAAGAAACCACTCCCTCCCCCTAAACCCACCTTCATTTGTGGGTGCGCATTTTATCATATCATCAGTTTCTAAGGTTATTAAAGTTGCATTTTTAAAGGTCCCATGAAATTAAAAAGTTTTGAAATTAAAATAAAAATGATGAGGCACAAGACTAGAGGGCAGGAAGTGATTCTTCTACATAGGAATCGCTATCAGAACATCAAAATGTTTCTGTTTCATGTTGTTTATAATTGTTTAAATCAGCCAAAATAAGAAATGCCGAACAGCTTTTATAGACTTCCAAAAGCTTTTGCTCATAAAGGGGGGAAAGCTCAAGAAACTGGCTGAAAATAAAAGGTGGCATGTAATAAACATTTTTTCAATACATTCATGTGTACAAACTCATGATTATTCATTTGACAGCACTAATAAAGATTTATACAGGCCTAGATATGTGTATAAATATGTTAATGTGTTATATAAAAATCAGATACAAACACCACCACACTTATACAAAATCCAGGAGAATTGTTTTGCAATAATCCAAGTCTTTACTGGCGTTTCGGCGGAATAAACAATCATAATGTTAATGTCTATTCATTCACGCAGCAGTGGTGAATGTTTGTTGATAGGAAATTCATTGACCGAACAAAAAAGAAAAGCAACCCTTGGGACAAAACTAGATGGTTATTGTGGAGCACTTTCCCCCCGATAAATAATATGCATCCACACTTTTGTAAGCTTTCATTAGTTATTTCATGATATCTGCATCAGCATGGGGAAAAAAACTATAGTAGTTTATAATAAACATATTTTTTGAACCACATGATAAAGTGTATAATGTGTACAACTCTTTGTTACTGAATGCTACCGAGTACTGTAGCATAGTAAACTGATAAACTAATAAATACTGCAAAGTTAGTTTAAACTGTGGTGTATTATGATGGTGTATAATTATAGAAACTGAAGCCTATTGAATAATTTGTTTAGTACATTTACATTACATTTGCTGTAAATTTCAGTGTACTTTCATTTCATTGATGGATTTGTTAGTTTTAGTTTTTATATTGTGAACACATTTCTGTTTAGTTCTTAAATTTTTAGTTCTTTTAGTAATTATAGTTTAGTTAACAGGACTCGTGCAGTGTCGACCTGTTTAGTGTTGCACAGCTTACATTAACTCTTGTGCAAACCTCTTCATATTAAAACATTTATACAATTATTCAAGTACTGAAGCCAGAACCACACAAATGCAACATAAACAAACAATTAAAACTAAGAATCATAAATCCTTTTCATATTAAAAGGTCATGTATGAAGTTATTATGTTTTCTATAGAAAAGCTTCTGTATATAATCAGGACTGATGTGTTTGTCTTTAAAAGGGGTGTCATCAAGGGGTGTTTCCACAGAATGAGTGCTTATTAATCTGAATTTGTTTTGCTAATTATTATTTTTCAGTTAGTTCTGCAGTGACTGACAGTTATTCATTTAGTTTTTCATTTACTTTGTTTGTTAATATAGTCGATAGTTTGTCTCGGTTTTAGCTTTCATTTACTTAAATAACCTTGATCTGTTCTATTGTGTTTGCAGGAATCCCTCCAGAATGGCGTTTCTCCACCATCACCAGGAGGCGGAGAGTCTCTTTTGGCCCCACCCAGTGTTGCTTCCCTACTGGATATCTCTCTGCCGGGCCCCCCAGAGGAGTCTCTTCCTTCTGGAGAACCACAAACTCAAATTAGTGACTCTATAATTGAGCTCGCCATCAACTCGCACTATGGTATGACTTGTGTGATTGATCTTTATTAGAGCCTGTTTCAGTGGCAGTGTTTTGCTTTATACCTTATTCGACTGAACAGTAAGGCTCATTACGATTTGATATTGGTCATTCTGATCAGGCTTTTGTTTACACTGCCAACAGTACCATTAATTGGTAGGCACGGGCACACTAGAATCTTGCAATCAACATCATTCTCGCTTGAAGAAAGCCAAATGGGGTTTTCACATGTTGCGCATTCAAGTTTGTTTCAAATGTAGACGCACATCTGCTTTCCACATGATTAGATACTACATGTGAATGGCCATGTAAACAACAATGGAGGACATGCAGCAGATTCTGTCCTTGCTTCTGGGCATGTGGCTGTTATTATTATTATTTTAATTATTGTTACTATTATTATGGTTAGTGTGTTGCACGCAGAAGTGAAGATTCTTTGAAAACCAATCATTGTTCAGCAGTAAGTCTAGCTATAGATTCATATGGAGCCCTATGTACTTTTGTGCCTGGTATCCATATGAAAGTGTCAGAAAAAAGTGGTACAGTACGGTTTAGTATTTTGGTACTTCTGTCAGTGGAAACAGAAATAAACACATAACACACTCAGTGGAAATAAGCTGTTAGTAATAGCTACGCACTGATTTTATGTCTCGCTTTCATCTCTTCTACAGGAGATGGATCATTGCTCTCACCTCCTAAGCTGAATGGGAGTGAGAGATCTAAGCTCCTTCCCTCTTCATGTGACAGCTGGATGCCGTCCCCTACTCACGACCCTCAGTGGTACCCTAATGACTCTACGGATTCAAGCCTGGGCTGTCTGCTGTGTAAGCATCAAACACCGCTATATCCCTCGTTTATTCTCAGCATGATGATGTAGACTGGTAATAGCAGGAAATAAAATGATAATATAACATTGTTACTAGTTGATTGCATTTTGTTTTACATTTTATATATTTGTTAAAGATGCTTTAGTGTACTTATTTAAATATACAAAATAGAGATCCTATACTAGATTTTATTATGTATATTTAAATATCCAGCACAAACATGCATAGACACGCCGCTACATCCTCCAATGAATACTTTAAGGAGAATTTTAAAGAAAATGTTCACCTGTCGTTATTCTGACTGCAAACCTTCATCAGTCTCTGCACTACTGACAAGAGCATCCTTTTTTTACTCTTTGCAGCAAGTCTGGCATCTCCTGATAAGACGAGAAGGACAGCCCTGCCCCCATCCAGTAGCACAGCCTTACTTGGGCCCAGTTTACTAGACAGCAACTCCCACGATTGTTTTCAGTCCCGCGGCCTGCCGGACGCAGCCGAGGTGAGAGGAAACTAAACATCCACAGCTGCTGTTTTCTAGTTTAATGTCATTCGATATGGCGCATTACTGCCAGGTGCTCTTTCTTCCACATCCTGGAGATAAACAGGAAGTGTGGGTGTTTCAAAGGATGTATGTAAATTAAATGTGACATTCATCCAATTCTTTTATTATTGTTTTCACCAGGGGTGAGCATGAATAACGACAACTCAATCTGCATGAATAAAACACTATTCAAATGGACAAATGTCACTTTGCTGGCAATAAAAGGAATCAATTCTTGATAAATAATAAAGCTTAAACACGAAAAGCTTGTTTACATCATGATATCTAGACACAGCCCCACTAGTATACACACTATATAAACATTTTTCAAAAGGTCATGTGACAACATTGTAGCACACTCCATGACCAGCACTGAATGTTAATACAGCACAACTGCTCAAATTGTTACCTTAAAACTAGGCCCAGACGGAATCTGCGGAAATTTTTTGCTATTTCTGCTGAGTATTTTGTTAAAAATCTGCGGATTTATGCAGAATTATTTTAGGAGTATCATAACTAAAACTTTAACATTAGTAATAAAAAGTAACACCTTTTAAACTTTTTTATTTAATGTTTACAATGCAAATCCAATTAGATCCACTTTATTTGGTAAACAAAGCAAGTCCTCTCATATAAAATATCTACTAAAAAACAGAAAATATTACTTTACAAACTGTATTGTAAATAAATCACATGAATATTTTCGTATTAGTCAATAATATTACTGAAATTAATTTAAAAACTGAATAAAAAAACACATTTACAGACATTTACACAAGTAAATAAACGGAATCAATGATGGGCTAAAAATCTGCGGAAATCTGTGCGCGCGTGTGGCCCTACTTAAAACTCATTCTACTCCAGCCAAGTCTTTATTTCAGAGGCCACCAACTATTCCAGCATAAGTTTTACCCAGTGGATGCCCTTCCTGCAGCAACCCAGCACTGGCAAACACCCATACACACTCATTAACACACACCCGTACACTACGGCCAATTTAGTTTATTCAGTTCACCTATACCGCTTGTCTTTGGACTGTGGGGGAACTCCACAGACATGCCAACTATCCCACGCCAAATTCTCAGATGCATACATCAGATTTCAGCAAAAATAGTATGTAGTCTGGAGTTTCCATACATTCAGAATATTTGAAGGCTATTTATTGTTTACATATTACAGACTGCCACTATATTATGAGTAGGGCTGGGTGATGAATCAATTTTAATCAATTGACACAAGTGTGAAGTTTACATCAGTTTGTTTGAATGAAAAGTCGATATTCACGCTATGCAATGCTCACCTATAGGTTCTGTATAATTCCCCCCACATTTGCCATAGAAACACAAACAACATGGCAGTGAGCAAGGGAGAACTCAAAGAAATGTTACACTCTGTAATGAAAAAAAAAAAAAAAAAACGGCATAATTGAAGGCTCTCAGTAACCATTCACCGTTAGACACACAATTGAACCAGCACACCACATCTTATATTTCTCACAGTAAGAAGTAATGGAGAAGATGCACTTATGAAAGGAACGGTTACCGACCTAATGTTGGAATCCAGTGTTGCTGTTTCCAGATAAATGACATGTCTCAGCCGCAAAGATGTTCATTACTGTAAATATCTACACTGACAAAACTCAGTTCACTAGACTAATCTACCAGATGCAGTGATGCAAATAAACGCAATAAAATGAAACCACTAGCTTCATGCGAGTAATTTATATGAACTGATTTAAAACTAAATAAAAATGAATAAACCTTTGAATGCATGTTCATTGAAAAAATAAATCTTCTTGGAAACAGGTCCCCTTTTAACAATCATTACGAGTTTACTTCCACTGTTGTTTACTTTTACTGTAATTGTTTAAAAATGTTTAATTTATATTATTATAAAAGTCTTGTATCCACTTATAAATAGAGCTTGTTAAATTTGATATTTAAATGACAGCTTTTTTTTTTTTTTAGCATTTTGATGTCCTATGTTTAATTATAATTAGGTTATATAGGTTAATGACCTTCAACTTCAAGCTCTTCTGTTGTGGGGGGATTAAAAAAAAAAAAAAGGCTATCACGAGCCCTAATTATGAGTTGTGTGGGAGTATGTCGATCAAATGCAGCTTCTGTACTGATGTGAGTTATATTTAGCAGATTCTGGCACATATAAAGGTCATCCGGGTATTTCATGCATACAGAAAATTTGCATAATATGCACAGCATACATATTGGATGCTGTAGAAATAGAGTACAGGGCTCAACAATAAGGACTGCCCGATAGCCCAGGGCCTGCGTGAGAGACACTCAGAACAATACAAGATCATTACTGGCCTGATTAGGCCAGTTCTGCCTTGTTACTGAAATTTGCCTGCGACAGTGTGACTATTTGTCAATTGCGTGCAAATAGGTTCTTATAATGGAGAAACAGTTTGTGCTTTTAAGCCTTTAAATGCCTTCTCTGTGTTGTCGTAAACATCATATTGCTTTTCGGTTCCTCTTATCTGATTAGATGTTGTGAGCACGTTATTTTTTTCTGTAACTAGGTAACAACCAGTACGGTAAAGAGAGCGCGATATGGTGGCAACATTAAACTATTCTATTCAATTCAATTCATGTTTATTTCTGTAGCGCTTTTACAATGTAGATTGTGTCAAAGCAGCTTAACACAGAAGTTCTTGTAAAGTCCAGATTTCAGAGTTCAGTTTAGTTCAGTGTGGTTTAAATTTCACTGCTGAAAGTTCAAAAACTGAAGAGCAAATCCATCAAAGAGCAGCAAGTAAACATCTAAACCACTGGCCCAACCCAGCCAGTCGAAAAACTCCTTAGCATTGAAACATGGAGTAGTATGATAGAATAGCATTTCATTTAGCCACTGTCATAATGCAGAGCTCATGTGTGAGGCACTACAAAACAAGAAAAGCAGTGCATTGGAATGGAAACACATTCTGCGTGAACAGCCCCTTATTGTTTACAGAATAAGTAGCCAACTATCACCCTATCATGTTCTCTTTTTTTCTCTCAACAAGAACACATAAAACAAAACATAAGGAGTAACCAAATGCTGACTTGAGTGTATATGTGGGTTCTGTCTGCATAATAATTGGACATTGATAGACTGTTTTGGCTCACCAGGTGGATACCCAGCTGGCCTGTATGATGAGCGAGAGCAGCGTCGACTACATCGCCCGCTTCAATGACCTGGCGCAGGAACTGTCCGTCACAGAGACGACCCTCCCGCCTCATGGAGACTGATGCAGGGGGTGGAGTCTATCACTGCCCCGCCTCTTTTATATTGGACCGAAGAATGTTAACCAGAGTGTGACAGAATTGTAGAAGTGCAATAGACTGGCAGGGTCCACGACAGCCTTTGGGGCTCTAATGTGTGTGTGTGTGTGTGTGTGTGTGTGTGTGTGTGTGTGTGTGTGT
>CAIGQQ010004433.1:18297485-18308227 GCA_903798035.1 Danio albolineatus
TGTGTGTGTGTGTGTGTGTGTGTGTGTGTGTGTGTGTGTGTGTGTGTACTCTCAGAAAAAAATGGTATAATGCTGTACCAAAGAAGGTACCTTGTCACTGGGGCAGTACCTTTTTATGAAACAGAATTGTAGCTTAAGACAAAGAAACAAGTTTCTGTCGTTGTAGTTTGTCCCTTTAAGGTCATGATTTGTACCATGGGAAACCAAAATGTACCTTTGGTTTTTAAAACCTGCAGATACAATATTGTACCTCCATCAAAGGTACAAATCTGATCTATGAAGGTACCACTACAGTGACAAGACATTCTGTACCCTAACAGCGTCAAATGTGTTTCTTCAAGAACTATTTAAAGGCGTTTTGCTACTGTAAACCCAAAATGCGTCAATTTATTTTCAGTAAATATAAAAAACATCAAATACATTTAATAAACAATGTTTACTAAAAATGCCTTAAATGTTTAGTTTACAATACCTATAGTTTTGTTTTACCAGATGTTCTGTATTATAGAGCGTAATAATTAATGTTTACGTCTTTACGAATATGCTTTTAAATGATGATTCATGTTTTAATGTGGAAATTAAAATCACTTTGCCTTTCTAGTGATATTTATTTTCATAGATATTGTAATAGGGAAGGAGTTGTCCAACACTTATGTAGCTTTTTATGAGAACAACTTTGTACATTTTTTTCAATTGTACCATAAAAGGCACAAAACAGTATAATAATAATTATTTTCTGTACTAGATAAGGTATAACTTTTACATGGGTACAAAACTGTCCCTTAAGGAACATTATTTGTACCACAGCGTCTTTTTTCACAGTGTATTAATCTAATGTAATAGGCTTTTATAGCTTTTTAAGACCGCATAAACCCAAGTGTATATTGTACGTTATTTTAATGTGTTTACTCCTTGGATGCTGTAGAGGGCATGATAACTCTTCCCCTTCATACTCTTATTGGACAGCTGAAATCACGTGACGCTGTTGAGTTCCGGGTTGTACATTCAATCATATGGGTCAAAGCTTGAGGTAGGTAATGCTTCTTATTGCTGTCTGTTCACTTCATATATTTGCAAAACAGTGCAAGCGGACACAAAGGCATTTACAGATTCATTATTAGCCGTAATGAGACATTAGAAACAGGTAGTGATGTTTAGTGAAAAGGTTGCACGCTGTACTAAAACGTCTTGCTATTCAGGATAATTGCTTTCAATTAGTTACTGTACTAACTTGCATATCAGAAATAAGACATTTAATCACTAATTCCCTTATCAAAAGTGTTTGTTTAAAATTATGTACATATCGTTATATATATTGTCTGATATTTAATTGTATTTTTAGCTTTCGTGTTATTCATAAGGTTTTATAGTGAATTTGTCATTCATAAATCGATTTACTCACAGGCTTGTTTCCAAAATGCTATATTCAGCTTTATTTTTATTGCAGTTTTAGTCAGTTTAATACTTAAATTTAAACTCGTAATGCCCAAGTTTAGAGTCATGATGTGGATTTATTTTAATAGTGCGTTTACTTGGTACTTGAAGTTAACGAGAAATATTTGTTAAATTTCCCATTTATTGTATTTTATTAACGCCTACCCCCACCCAAACCCTCATAGTAATGCAAAAAAATTAATTGTTGTTATACAGTGTTACAAAAACTATGATATATTGAGACTTTACCGTGTTTACTTCGCTTTACATCATTCATTTTGACCGTTGATATCTGCAATGATTCGCTTTATGGGCAGCTTTTATGACCAGTGATTGGTTTGTTAATAAATGATTGCAGATATGATAGACGTTAGTTAAATTATTGAAAAATATTATCCACACAGAGCCATATAGAAATCGTTGTTTGGGTTACATACAAAGCATAATTAAATGTCTTACCTGCGGGTTATGAAGCAGGAGCTGTCAAGGTGAACATTTGGGTGCTTCATGCAAGCAAATGTTTCTTCAATCTGCGGTCAAATTCTCCAAACGAACATGTAATCTTCTGGGACGCCGTTAAAAAACTGTTATCCACTTTCTTCTAAGGCAGGGATTCTTGCGAAGGTTGTGCAGGTAAACGCTACATACACAGACGAGCTGTTTAAAGTGTCTTTTGCTGTTCAATTATGTTATTTTACCTTAGATTCAAGCACATACGTGTGTTATAAAACTCAACGTGCATCTGTATACTGTATCCAGTGTATTTAGTATCTTAAAAACAAGCTGTTTTTGCTTTTGACGACGCTTGTTTCTGGCGTGAACACACCAGGTGTCAGCCGTTAAATTGATCCCGGTGGGCGGAGCTTATGATGCGGTTGTCTAAAACTATTGGTCCGTATTTTTGTATGCAAAATAGTGTCGTATTTAAATATATCTGCATACAGTTCAAACAACAGAGGAGCTGAATAAATTAATGTTTAACAAATAAATATAAATATTGTAAAGCAATGTTTTGTTTTTATATAAAATGATTTACACTAATAAAGACAGTAAAGTATAACAAAGTAAAATTTTAATTTCTGATATTACGGCTGTTTTAATATATAATCGTATTTAAATTAGCCTCCAAGGTGACATTTATAGTTAACATTGTTTCTAAAATATTGAATGTCTGTAGTTGTTGCAGGTTTTAAGTTCACAAAAAAAATAATAATTCAACACCGCTTGACAGACAATTGTGGTAATTGTGGTTAAACTTTTATTATTTTTATTAATGTTAAAAATAAAGTTTATATTCCATGTGCCTTTTTTACTTTGTAACTTTACGTGGCAGTTCATACAAAAATGCAGAGCAGGGATGCATAATCTTAAAGGGCACCTATTTTGCCACTTTTTCAAGATTTAAGATAAGTCTTTTGTGTCTCCAGAATGTGTCTTTAAAGTTTCAGCTCAAAACACCCATCAGATTATTTATTATACCTTTCAGAATATTGGGTTTTCTGCTCTGAACACAATGTAGCTGTTTCTGTTGTCTGTGCCTTTAATACTAGTTCTCCCCACTCACTGTTCCCACGTGCCTGTCAGAGTGTGCCTCAGGGCGTACTCACACTATGTACAGTTGCCTTGAACCGGGCCAAAGCACGCTTGCCTTCACACTTCTCAAGCGATCCGGGAAAAGGGCCTGGGCACAGTTCAGATAACATAGTATGAGTGCGCCCTCAGTCTCCGCCTCGGCTGTGTCATATAAACAGCCCAATGACAGACTTGAAGGAAGCAGACCTCACGTAACGTTTGTGAGAAATACTACTGTAAGAACTTTCCCAGTGATTATTTGATGTATTTGTTGTGGAGTTGCAACGATGAATCACACACAACGTTACAACGTCGTTTTTGCACGCAAATGTGACAGGATACACATTAATATCTACTGCTGTATGGACATCCGCTATGTTAATGTACTAAATAAACCTATTTTAACGTCCACAAACCGGGATTGAAGCGTCTTCTTTTATAATTGTCCTGACACGCGGCTGTGGTGATACTAAAGTAAAGCTGAAGTAAATCGCTGATTCATTACAAACATGTTTTAAACACATTTGATGATGATTGATGATCACAGAGAGCTGAACAGATCTTAAAGCTTTTAATTCTTAGCTTTGCGCATGTCCTGTCTTGATGTTGATATGATTATATGCGTTACTACGGAGACATGTTAATACGCAGCTGTCAATCAATTCGGTGGGCAGACAAATCACACTCCTATATCATGTTGGCAGTCAGCCTCAAAATGGGAGTGGATTTGGATGCAAAATTTGGATCCTATTTTAATGTCAGGAAAAAAAAAAGAAAAAGAGATTTAGGCCCCATTTTCGTTTTAAAGCGCATAAGTTTTGCTACGGTTACGCCATCCGTGCACACTACGCCGGAGTTTTTGAGCCCTGAAAACGGAGCGTTTTGGAAACACTGGAGAGGCCGTTTTCATTCTGAAATGCTGCTGCTCTGTCTCAGTGTGGATGGGGGAAAACGAACACATCTGAAAACGGAGGTGTGTCTGCTGAGATTCGCTACTAAGATTCGCTTTTAGGTCATTGCGTAACCATCCCTTATTCGTCAACCCCCTATCACATGACTATAACGCTACCGGAAGACGACAGACCAGCCTTCACTGTAAACAACATGGATAGAAATGGGAGCATTGTTTGAACTATTGTCTGTTTTAGGCGCCATTGTGCAGTTAAACTCTGCCTTTTTTACTACAACAGCTGCATATATTCGCAAGAGGCAAGCTATTGTTCGAGCACTCGCTAATCACTTGTGTTTCAAGCAGCGTAAGCCCTATTTAGAATGCCGAGCGAGACACGTGCTTCCTGTTTATACTTAAACGCGTATGCCCAGAGTGCACGAATGGTCACGTGATATACGTTTTTAGTGGAGTAGTGTGTACAGAGATGTGTTCAGAAACGCTGGGTGAAACGCTAGTGTGGATGCGGATCGTTTTCATGCTAAAACGACGTTTTAAAACTAAATCGCACTAGTGTAAACGGGGCCTTATTGTGTTTCTATCACCCCAATATGACTGTGGACACACTACACCTACACAGTTCTGTCCAAACAGCTTACAAAAGATGATTTTCATCATAGGTGCTCTTTAACACTTTTGTTGTAATTCACTAGGTTATATTAACTAATTTATTTATTCACTTCGCTAGTTGATGCTAAAAGGTCCAGAAGTTAAAAACTTTACTTCAGAAGTTAATAATAAAGTTTTGCATGGGGAATTGTTTTAAATAAAGTTACTGTTTTTACCAAATATTGAATATGGTTTACATTTCTGTCTCATGTAAACAATATGCTTGTTTACCTCAAGGTGAGTGGCTTCCACACAGAATGCCACAACATCACCCTTAGATAATGAAGCTGAGATATGTTTTAATAAGTTAATATATGCCTGTATCTCTGCCGCTGTGCGCAGACATATGGAGCGTGTGGTAGGTGTAGGCATTGGGCCGCTGGCTGCTGGGACTGTCGGCCTGCTGATATTGCTGAAGGTGATCCAGAGATTGAGACGCAGGCCAAACATCCAGGATAAAGTGGTGGTGATCACTGGTGCCAGCTCAGGCCTGGGCAAAGGTTACACACCCATAAACACACATTACATTATAATTATATTAGGGCTGTATAGTATAACTATATTATAATGTTGATTAGGGCTGAAGAATATATTGTTTGAACATCGATATCGCAATGTGTGTATCTACAATAGTCACATCGCAGGATTAGATTATTTATTAAATATTAAAAGATAAAGATTTTTTTTTATTTTTATTATTTATTCAATGATGAACATGATAGTTCACATTTGATTGTTACATTTCTGTAGTTGAATACTGTTAGACTCCCCAAAAAGAACATAAAGGACTGTTTATTTAACTATTTTTGCTAGTAATTTATTATAATTTATGCAGATTCGCTGCATAGAAAAAGTCTTGATCACCCCAGTCGATCTAAATGAATGAAATCTTTCCAAACAGAGCTAGTTATAGTCATATTGCAATATAAATCGCAGCAAAACAAAATATCTCAATGTCAGATTTTTCCAAAATCGTGCTGATCATAATGTCTTATCAATGCTATTTGACTTTGCTTGTTGAGTTTTTGGTCTAATGTCTTAATCTGTCACCTCAGAGTGTGCACGCGTCTTCCACGCGGCAGGAGCCCGACTGATCCTGTGCGGACGGGACCAGAGGAGACTGCAGGAGGTCGTGGAGGAGCTGGGAAATAAAACCTATGGAAAGATACAGGTTAAAACAGTTCTTACTCGCTTTTTGACTTATTTATTGTGGTGGACAGTAACTGCACTTACCCAGATACATTTAAAAATGGAGTTGGTGTCTAAGAATGCTTCTTGTTCACACTATCTTTTGAAATATTTCCCAGAAATTGCTACATCCACACTGAAACTGATGAAAATGCTTATACTGGGCATTTGTAAATGTGTGTATTTACTTTTCAACGTTTTTTAAACTTTACGGCAATATGTTGAAGAAAAGCACAATTTTTTTAGTGAGCTGACAGTGAGGTGGAGTTGCTGCTGCAAAAAAAGCAATCTGGAGTGTGTACAAGCTGACATTAAAGGCCCATGAACACCCCCTCCCCTCATTCACCCCCAACACCCCACCCCTCCACATTCCTAGGTAGATGCAGACACTCAGTAGGTGCAGAGAATAGCGCCAAACAACCATGTGTGTATGGACTATCCTGTCACAAAATGCGGCAAAATTATTCACAATAGAGCGCACTGATTGGTTCGAACCAAGTCTTTCTCATGAATTAATGCTGAAAGCTCAAAGATGTCACGTTTTACCCCTCGGTACAGACATCCAGTCTACACACTGGAATTTACACAAGGATCTCATGGTCGTGACGCAGCTTCATAATTTCTTTTTTAAACCGGAAGAACGAATTTGCTCAAAATAACACAAAAACAACCGATTTTCACTCTTTTGTGAAATATATGTGTCCTAATAGTGTTTTTTTACGGAAGTCCTAAGAGGCCATGCATTAAAATGTTTTGTTTCTCTCTTGTTGTGTCGTGATCTCCACATAACTCGTTTTCTCGTGATCTCGACATAACAAAAACGCTTATTCTCAAACTTAACTGCACATCTCTTACCATTTCTTTGGTCAGCCGCAAACCATTTAAACGGCATCATTTTATAACCGTGCAGACGTCCCGGTCCTTCAAGCTGACTGTCAATGAAACTGACGATACTCTCAGGGTCGCTATATCTTCGACGATAAAGCCGAGAGCCTCAAGTGTCGGACGAAAAGGCACAGAACTATCAGAGTTTGACTCAGTCCCTGGTCAAAATAAAAGCGAATGCGTTCGTCCATGATGTTTCGTAGGCGTTTGCTTACGGAAGTCAGAATAAGCGGAACTTTTTGTTATATTGAGATCACGAGAAAATGAAGTCGTGATCATGACAACAAGAGAGAAAAAATATTTTAATGCATGGCCTCTTAGGACTTTCATATTTTTTAGAACCGTGGGACACATATATGTCTGTTAACATCTCAAAAAATGTGTTCTGGTGTTTCGTGACCACTTAAAGTTAGCGTGAATCGGAAGTTGCTGAGACTTATTTCAGTATGTTTATGTTTTTCCAATTAAAATTGAATATCGGGTGGGGGGGGGGGGGGGGGTTCCTTTTATGCATCATTCCCTTATAGCAAACTAACGATAAGATCAGAGAAAGACCGCCCAATCCAAATGCAGCAAATGCTCAAACTTTTTGCTCAAAATGCTAAAACTTTTTTTTTTTTTTTTTTTACAGTGGATTAACTTGCAGCTAATTAATTGCTCAAAGTAATGAGTAATAATTAATAACTGATGAGAAATGTCATTTATTTACTTTAGATAAATTCTGTCTGGTCTGTTAACTGAGCTGACTTGATTATTTTCTATTTTTCAGACTTACACTCCCTGCACCGTCACCTTTGACCTGTCGAACACGTCTGTGGTCTGTAGCGCCGCCGAGGAGATTTTGAAGTGCCACGGCCACGTCGACATTCTCATCAACAACGCTGGCGTTAGTTACCGCGGCAACATCCTGGACACCCACGTCTCAGTTCAGCGCGAGGTCATGGAGACCAACTACTTCGGCCCTGTTGCTCTTACACAAGGTGAGTGAAGGAGATCCCTGAAAAGACACAGGATATAGAGCAGTGTTTCTCAACCACGTTCCTGGAGGACCACCAACACTGCATGTTTAAGATGTCTCCTTTGTCACTGCCACTAAAGGTCTTTCAGTCTCTTCTAATGAGCCGATGACCTGGTGTGTTTGGTTAAGGAGACATGGAAATTGTGCAGATCTGGTGGTCCTCCAGGAACACGGTTGAGAAACACTGATATAGACGACATGCAATATTTATTCAAAACCACTTCCATTCAAAAAGCTATGCGACGATAAAGTTTCCTGTAATTTTCCCAAAAGACATCTTCTGTGTTTACCATTGCAGATTTAATACATTTTTTAGTATTAAATAGTACAAATAAAAGAAAAAAAGGGCGGTACGGTGGCTCAGTGGTTAGCAGTGTTGCCTCAGAGCAAGAAGGTCACTGGTTCGAGTCCCGGCTGGGCCCTATTGGTGTGGGTTTCCTCCGGGTGCTCCGGTTTCCCCCACAGTTCAAAGACATGTGGTATAGGTGAATTGAATAAACAAAATTTGCCGTAGTGTATAAGTGTGAATGAGTGTATATTGGTGTTTCCCAGTACTGGGTTGCAGCTGGAAGAGCATTTGGTGCGTAAAATATGCTGGAATAGTTGGCGGTTCATTCCGCTGTGGCGAAGGAAAAATAATGAATTAAAAAATAACACTAATTTTAAAACAATTATTTATTTTCTATTTATGGTTTATGATCCTTCAGAATTAATTATTGTTAGATATTTTTGACTATTTTAATCAATTCAAACAGTCAAAAAAATAAAATAAAAATTGTGGGAACTGTGATTTTTTGTTTCTCAGGACTTTGTTTTAGATATTAGAATATTCATGTTCAAACAACAATTCTAAATATATTTGAAAGCTGAAGCTAAAAACATTCATATTTATTTAACATTTCTTGTTTTCTAAAGTCCTGAAACCTATTTTGTGTTGCTCAAAATGTTTTTGCTGACGTAACGGTAATAACCTTTTTTTTTTACTGACACAATGCTAGTATGTTTTTAAATTGTAGTGTCTTTAAATAAATACATAATTGAAAAGACATAAAGCATTATATCATAATAACACAATAATTTTGCTTTACATTCTTGTTTTGTTATGTCCAGCCATCCTGCCGTCAATGGTAGACCGAGGCAGTGGCCATATTGTCGTCATTAGCAGCGTGCAGGGAAAGATCTCAATACCCTACAGATCTGCATGTGAGTATACAGTCTATATACAACATAAGGCGTTTGCTTGACAGGATTCAATGAGTCTTCTTCATGAGTAAGAATGTGGTTGGGTTTGTTTGTTTATCTGTAATATCTGTGTTTTCTGTCAGATGCTGCATCTAAGCATGCGATGCAGGCCTACTATGACTGTTTGCGGGCGGAGATTGACAGTTTGGGCCTGCATGTGTCAGTCCTCAGCCCAGGCTACGTCAGAACGAACATGTCCATCAATGCAGTCACAGGCGACGGATCCAAATATGGAGGTGAGAGTCTATTGTTCTTGTCAATCAAAATCTGAAATGTATTTGCAGTACTTGTCCATCTTTTTCCGCACATGACTTCTGCGTTTTAAAATATGTTTGGTGGATTTTTACCATGAGAATAGCGTTTCTCTTGGTATTTTAATGTAACATTGTTTATAACAAGCATATCTATTAGAGCTGTGGTAAAAAAAATTGTTAAACAAATAGATTATGAGATTTTAGCCAAACTCTGCTTGTATCCAATCACTTACAAATTGCACTCCAACCTAAAATAATCATAATTAAACTTAGGAAAGGTTTAAGTGACTTGAGTGTTCTGTGTGAGTGAGCTGTGCTTACAATAATCAATAAGCAAGCCTATTTGATTAAAACTAACTTAAACTAGCCTTAAGCACATTCTGTTGTAAAAAAAAAATTACTAGCCTAGAGTGCCATCGATAGGCTATTAAAAACTAGCCTATAGCGCCCTCTGCTATTAAAAATTCACCTAGAGTGCCATTTGCTGTTAAAACTAGCCTATAGCTCCATCTGTCATTAAAAGAACTTGCCTAGAGTGCCATGCGCTGTTAAAAACTAGCCTAGAACTGCTGTTAAAAACTAGCCTAAAGTGCTATCTTCTGTTGAAACTAGCCTATAGCTATTACAAACATTAAAATAACTTGCCTAGAGTGCTGTACTGTTGAATCTAGCCTAGAACTGCTGTTAAAAACTAGCCTAAAGTGCTATCTTCTGTTGAAACTAGCCTATAGCTAAAAAAAAAAAACCTATAGCACCATCTGCTGCTAAACAACTAGCCTAGAGTGGTATCTGCTGTTTAGAAAACTGGCTTAGAGCACCATTCGCTGTTAAAAACTAGCCTACATCATTATCTGCTGTTAAAAGCGAGTTTAGAGCGCCGTCTGGTGTTTAAAAACTAACCTAGAGCGCCATCTGCTGTTAAAAACTAGCCTAGAGTGTCATCTGCTGCTAAAAACTAGCTTAGAGTGCCATCTGCTGCTAAAAACTAGCCTATAGTGCCATCTGCCATATAAAACTAGCCTGAAGCACCATCTACTGCTAAAAAAAAACTAACCTAGAGTGTTATCTGCTGTTAAGAAAACTGGCTGAGAGCATCATTTGCTGTTAAAAACTAGCCTACATCATTATCTGCAGTTAAAAACAAGTCTAGAGCGCCGTCGGGGGTTATAACTAGCCTAGAGCGCCATATGCTGCTAAAAACTAATCTAGAGCACCATCTGCTGTTAAAAACTAGCCTAGAGCACAGTCTACTGTTAAAAACTTGCCTAGAGCACCATCTACTACTAAAAACTTGCCTAGAGCGCCATCTGCTGTTAAAACCTAGCCTTTAGCGCCATCTGCTGTTAAAACCTAGCCTATAGCGCCATCTGCTGTTAAAACCTAGCCTTTAGCGCCATCTGCTGTTAAAACCTAGCCTAGAGCGCCATCTACTATTAAAAACTAGCCTAGATCTGCTGTAAAAAAATAGCATAGAGTGCCATCTGCTGTTAAAAACTAGCCTATAGCACCATCTGCCATAAAAAACTAGCCTAGAGCGCTATCTACTGTTAAAAACAAGCCTAGAGCACCATCTACTGCTAAAAACTAGCCT
>CAIGQQ010004433.1:18308237-18368195 GCA_903798035.1 Danio albolineatus
CTGTTAAAAACAAGCCTAGAGCACCATCTACTGCTAAAAACTAGCCTAGAGCGCTGTCTGCTGCTAAAAACAAGCCTAGAGCACCATCTACTGCTAAAATCTAACCTAGAGTGCCATCTGCTGCTAAAAACTAGCCAGGACTCCATCTGCTGTTCAAAGCCAAGCTGAAAATCAGTTCAAGAAAGAGTATCCATCCATTTTGAAAGTCTCTGAATTATTCTAACTATTTTCCCTCCACTCTAACATCTATGGCCAAACCTCTTTTAAAATCCTTCAGATTACTTTCTCTTTATATTCTCAACAGAACTGTAATACTCCATTTGTCTGTAAAATTGCCTCATGACGTGTTTAAAGTTTTCGAGTTATTCATTACTGTACCCACTACCCAGTTTTAAAAACACTTTACTGTTAGTTTACATTTTATTAACGGAAGTAAGTCCCATAACTCATAGGAAAAAGCTGGTTAAGTGTTTAGTAATACATTTGTTTTGTTTTTTGGTCTAAAGTAATGGACAAAACCACAGCAATGGGAGCAGATCCAGTGGACGTGGCAAATGATATTCTGAAGGCTGTCTGTCAGAAAAAGAAAGACGTGGTTATGGCTGGCCTGGGGCCGACTGCAGCCATATATCTGCGCACACTCTGGCCTGCTCTCTACTTCAGAGTGATGGCTTCACGAGCCAGAAAACAGACAGGGAAAGAAGAATAAAAGTCCATTTCAGCATCGAAAAGTAGATTTTTTTTGTCTAAAAGGTGAACAAGCACTGAATGTATTTGATAACTACTTACAAATGGACTGAATCCTCTTTGATCTGTAAAGAAATCAGCCAATAGCTGGGTTTCCATTGCACTGTGATAATTTGGAACAATTGTATAAAAAAACAAGTGATCCAAATAACCAAAAAAATCCCTAAATTTGCTAAAAAATGTTAAATAAATGAATAATGTTGAATGTGCAGTTCATTCATTCATTCATTTTCTTGTCGGCTTAGTCCCTTTATTAATCCGGGGTCGCCACAGCGGAATCAACCGTCAACCTATCCAGCATATTTTTTACGCAGCGGATGCCCTTCCAGCCGCAACCCATCCCTGGGTGAATGTGCAGTTATTTACAAATAAACACACGTTCTAAATGTCGACTGCATTACAGTTACTTTACATCCTACAATAGTCAAAAATCAAAACAAAAGGCTTTGCATGAGATGCGTAAGAAACTAGTGCTACACATACAGTAGGAGCAGTTTGAGTACAAAAAACTGAATTGTTTTGAAATACAACATCTGACTACTATCTTTAAGGGTGGTGAATGTAGTATAAGCGGTATAATTTGAACAATAAGCAGTCCATTTAATTATCAGAAAACAATCTGCTTGAAGTCAAGGCTAGACATAAGCCGATGTTCAATAATTCAATATATCATGATATTGAACATTCACAATATTGATATTGTGGCCGCTTCAAATTACAGTGAATAATCATTTATTATTGAATTTTTTTTAGAGTATTTAAATGTTTGTATTAGTGGTTATACACAGCACCAAACGCTTAAATACTTAACGGGTCATTTAATGTCAAACATTAACATTCTGGCTGGCGACATTGACGATTCTAATGCCTAACAACACACTAAAATTCACAATAGTTTAATTAAATAGAGTTAATAACTAATAAAAATTCAGTTGTATTTTCTTACTCACAACATATAACTGTTTAAGTGTTTTATAAGTGCAATTTCTTACTGTTGATTTTAACTAGTGTTAACTATTGTACTTTATCATCCTCTTCAAATTGAATTTGGTTGAACATTCGTTTACTCTGAACGAATAAATCAGTACGCTGCGTATTTCCTTTTTGCACCTTGGGTCAATATTGTGATAATCTCACATACCGTGATAAAAGCTTCAGCATTTAAATCGCATTAAGAAAATCTGAAACCAGCAGAAGTTTGCAATGTTTAAATGTCCGTAAATGAGCAGTTTTCCGGATTTTGTGATTCACGTTTTTATTTATGCTTTTAAATTGCATAATGGGACCTTGAACTTTCTTCCAGGATATTTTAAGCTTGAAAAGTTCAAAAAAGGGACTTTTATTAAGATTTTTAATAGTTTAAAGCGTTATCTCGTCTGGGCTGGTGTTTTATATTACAGCACAAAAACTGTAAAAAAACTGCCTTCTGTTATTTCTCTATACATTATTAACCTACAGAAATGTCCATTAAAGTCACTTTTGGTAAACTGCAGAGTTTAATATTCAACAACAAAAGTCGACAGAGCAGAGATCAAACTCCCATAATGCAATTCACAACCGTAAATAATCAGAAAACACTCACGAGATATGGAAAATGTTAATTAACAGATATTTTTTACAGTCTAGTCATGGCTGCATCACCACCTCGTGTGTGCAAAACTTGTCTAATAGCTCAACAATATACTCCTTTCTTTACATTTAATGGTTCATGTTTGCTTTAATAATAAGCTCACCTGATCTGTATTACTCCACTGTCTCCATGGTAACGAAAAAAACTATAAAACCGATGTTGAGCATCACTGCAAAGGAGCGTATCATGATAATCTGGTTATGAATGCTCATGACTCATTTATTTGTGAGCAGCAATGCACCACACACGTGCAGCTCTTAATATAACTGCTTTTGGAGGAAACAATTATAAATTGTGGATTCCCTGACATAGAGAGAGATATTCCTTTAGGAGACTCGCAGTTGTGACTCTGGATTTCTGTTGCACATGTATATTTTTTTGACAATATCAGAAAAAACATGGTATGGGTCAAAATGACTGAATTTTCTTTTAATGCCAAAAATCATTGGAATTGGGTAAAGACCCTGTCCCGTTAAGATACTTTGTAAATTTGTAAATATGTCAAATATTTGTCAGTAATGTACAGCATTAAGCTAAGAGCTTATTTAATACAACTTTAAGGGTGCTTTTCTCAGTATTTTCATATTTTTGATTGTAAAATGGGCGTCAGTGGGTGGCACAATCGCTTCACAGCAAGAAGGTCACCGGTTTGAGCCTCAGCTGGGTCTGTGTGAAGTTGGCATTTCTGTGTGGTGTTTGCATGTTCTCACCGTGTTCGCGTGGGTTTCCACCGGGTGCTCCGGTTTCCCCCACAAGTCCAAAGACATGTGGTATAGGTAAATTGGGTAGGCTAAATTTTCTGTAGTGTATGCGTGTGAATGAGTGTGTATGGATGTTTCCCAGAGATGAATTGCAGCTGAAAGGGCATCCACTGTGTAAAACATGCTGGATAAGTTGGCGGTCCATTCCGCTGTAGCGCACCCAGATTAATAAAGGGACTAAGCCGAAAAAAATAAATGAATGAAAATAGTTGTTTCTCAACTAAATACTGACCTACCCCAGCAAAACATATGGTCCATTTACTCAACTTTCATGTAATGTACACATCTCAATATCGAAAAAAAACTAACCCTTATGACTGGTTTTGTGGTCTGGGGTCCCATTTGTGCATTAAAGGGGTCCTATTTTGCAAAAATAACTTTTATAATAGGTTTAAACACAGTTGTGTGGCAACAGTCTGTGAATATAAGCCGCTTCTAATGGAAAAAACTGTAAAAAAAAAAAAAAAAAAAAATTTAAATCACACTTAATAAAAACAGTCTGCTGAAACACTTTGATTGACATTCTCACTGTGTATGTCTCATCAGAAGGGAAAAGCCCCGCCCACTAGTGACAATCTCTTTCTCATTAGCATAGGAGGTTAATCTTGTTTTTGAATCTGCCACTATGCTGACACACAGGCATTTGTAGCTCCGCTCTCTTTTAAAGAAAGCACAACCTCATTTGAATTTAAAGCGTCAGGCACCGAAACGGACAATTAGGATCAAAGCATAAAACGGGCAGTTTCAAAGAGTTTAAAATCATTATTGTGCGGTATTTTGAGCTGAAACTTCACAAACGCACTCTAGGGACATCAGAGATTTATTTTACATCTTGTAAAAAGGGGCATAATAGGTGCCCTTTAATGTCAGTCTAAACAAAACATCTACATTTGCAAGTTGCTTCCTTGCAAATTTCATAGTAGAATAAAAACATTCAAAAACCACTGCACAGTCCATGTGGATTTAGTCTCCGAATAAAGCTGATGCAGGAAACTCAGCACACATTTCTGTCCCAGCAATGTGATTTAAGTGGTGCTCAAACGGTCAGTCTAAACAAAAGGAGAATGAATGCCACATTCAGTCCTTCACTTCCACCAGTTCACTACTTGCTGGTTTAAAAAGGGGAAAAAATACCAGAGAGTGCATGAAAAATGTGGTATTTCACCCAGCTCTACTCCCTCAAGTTTACCTTTCAGATTCATTCCTTCTCATTCGGCTTATTCCGTCATTTATCAAGGGCCACCACAGCAGAATGACCACCGCCAACTATTCTGGCATATGTTTCATGCAGCGCATGCCCTTTCAGCACTGGGAAACACCCATACACTCTCACATTCACACACACACTCATACACTACGGCCAATTTTGTTCATCCAATTCACCTATAGCACATGTCTTTAGACTGGGAAACCGGAGCACCTGGAGGAAACCCATGCGAACACAGGGAGAACTAAATAATGCTTTTCTGAGTAACTGATAAAGGCTTTATAGCCTATTCCAGTCCCTTTAAATCCTGCAAGAACTAAATGTGTGAACGTGACACAGTATCTTCATCTTCACTTTGAAAAGGCGTATTTTTCCTACTCACCTTTTGACTAGAGAAGAGCCCGAAGAGCAGAAGTCCTGCGCATGACGTGGACATGAACTACTTGCTTCTGTTAGGACTCCGATACATCTTTGGTAAACCTCTGAAAAGGCCAAAAAAATTATTTTTCATCACTGATTACACAAATCAGACCACAACAGGGCTTTTCTAACATGGTTGTAAAAACGACGAGCACTTACTTCTAAAGGGGAAGCGATGACCAACTGCAGACATGGACAATTTGTGAAATCTGGCTGACAACGTATTACTTTTGCAATACTACCACACTAAAAATAAAGACGGCTCATTCGGAATATTCTGTTTCAGATGTTATATGCTATAATATGCAATGAAAACATACCAGCTGTCCCATTTAAGTTCCACAGGCGGCCACAGTATATTAAAATGAACATGATAAACAGAGAATTGCCATTAGGAAAGAAAAAAAGTGAGAACTATTCAAATATAATTTAATTCCAGTTAGTTTTTCTGCACATTTATGAAATAATAATACTCCAAAAATAGGCGGAAATATTAGCTAACAGCATAAAAGCGTGTGTAACAACATTCATCCATTTTCTTTTCAGCTTAGTCCCTTTATTAATCCGGGGTCGCCAAAGCTGAATGAACCACCAAATTATCCAGCATATGTTTTACGCAGCAGATGCCCTTCCAGCCACAACCCAGCATTGGGAAACATCTATACACTCTTGCATTCACACACACTACGGCCAGTTTAGCTTGTTCAATTCACCTATAGAGCATGTCTTTGGACTGTGTTAACTGTGTTAACTGACCCAGCTGGGGCTTGAACCAGCGACCTTCTTGCTGTAAGAAACATAAAATATGACTTTTTGGACAACGCTTTCTGATAAGTTCACATTTATTGCTTTAATATATATATATTATAAATTTGCATTCAGTCTGCATAACACAAATTTGCATTAAACACTGTTACTTACGGCTCCACAAAACTTTGAAAAATAAGTGATGATAATTTTGATGACAATATTTCAGTAACACTTTATATTAAACATCAATTCCCACTATTAACTCCTGGATTATTACCTGTCTATTATTAAGATATTAAATGTTTATTATTACTATTACAAGTTATAACATCAAACTCAGGATAATTAAAACTTTAAATGATTATGAATTAGGCCTATATCGTTTCAGCATCAGTATAGCTTTGTGAGAATCTGCAATATTCACATCGCAGGACGTCAAGCAATTTAAAAAAATAATAAACTGAAACCATTTGGACACGAAAAATGACAAACTTTGCCACTCTAACAAAGATTAAATGTGCTTAATTATCCAATGAAGACTCTATAGCAGAGATGCCCAAACTAGGGCCTAAGTTGGCCCATGGTAACCTTTGATTTGGCCGCCATCCCATCTGAGAGAAAGAATCATGGCGATGGTTTTGAGACTGTCATTTCTAATTTAATGTGACCTTTTATTTGTTTATTTTATTGTTAAGCTACAAAAAAAACTAACACTGTGTCAATTCATCAGATGTTTGGTGAGCAAATCAAGGCAAAAGCAGGTTCCGCATGACTGGTGTATTCAGCACTGAACTCCAAACGTATTATAAATGTGATTGTTTTTATTGCAATTATAATTTTAAAAAAAGTTATACTGCATTAGCTAAAATGATTCAAAGTAATGCTTTCTATTTATGTTTAAATATTAGTAAATAAATGAGTAAATTCCCCACGGTAAGGTTAATGTTGAATAGTTTGGTGTACATATTTTCAGCCCACAGCTAACAATTTGTTTTTTGGCTCTTCATATGAAATAGTTTGGGTACCCCTGCTCTATAGTGTTATTTTACATTTGATTATTGAATTTCTCAATACTGTTTTTCAATGAAAAGCATAAAGTGCTGTTTATTTAATGTTTTACCTTTGTTCTATTCTTTTCATCTGTCATTTATTTTATATATATATATAATTTTGTATGTTTTATGCAGATTCACTCCTTATCCCAATCAGTGTAACATTATAAATTCTTTACAAATGCTTTTGAAATATTATCGCAAAATATATATAGAAAACAAAATATTGCAATGTCAGTTTTTTTCCAATATCGTGCAGCGCTACTTAGAATGACTGAAAAACTCAGTTAAAAGATATTCTGAATCGTAATAGCTGTTAATGTGGCTATTAGTATTTACTTTCAGCTCTGCTCTGAGGCTCACATATTCAGCTGATAGCATAAAAGCACTTACTGGGGAGGCAGGTATAAAGATAGTAAAGCCCCATCTCTCAAATTTTAATAAATTACCCATACTGGCAACACAAAAATGCTTGGCACATAAATAAATTGAATCACACCTCTCTGTGATGCGGATATCGCATATACTACTATTGCTGTAATGATCATTTTACTATATACTTCGCAAAGCTATTATTACTGCTCTTAAGTTCTGGAAAGAGAGCAGACACAGGATGAGAAGTATGAATCTTTCTAGTGTGCATGTGTCCAGGGCCCTTGTTTGAACATGACATAAAATGAAACCGATACAGCTGAAGGCAAAAATGATTATCTTTACAGTAGAAGTTATAATTATTTCTGTTTCCAAAATAATGTTTAACAGAGCAAGAAGATTTTCACAGTATTTCCTATTATATTTTTTTTCTGGAGAAGATGATTTATTACTTTGGCTGTAATAAAGGCGGTTTTTAAATTTAAAATAACTTAAGGTCAATATAATTAGCCCCTTTAAGGGGTATATAGGCTACAGAACAAACCACTGTTGTCCAATAGCTTGCCTAGTTAGCATAATGCCAAGTTCCCACTGTGTAATCTCCAAAGTTGTCAGATCGATGTTGTTTTCACGCTGCATGACTATGGGGTGGCGTTAAATTGCTGCTGTGTTCACACTGCATGATGGATCCGTGACAAGAGGATGCACACTACATCACTACACTAGAACCAAATCAGTTCAATGTTGTTTTATGACTTCTATATTCTGATATTGTGGTCTATAACTCTACACTGTCCTCCATGCGGCTCCCTCATAGGCTGAATGTGTTTTTGAGTCAGAACTCATTTCACACAGCATGATTTTGAATAGCAGGTACAGATATTTAGCATGGCAAATATTTCTCGGGCATCTGCGACACGTCATCAATATTCTCAAGTCACGTTTTTTCAAATGCACACAGCATTATTGTCATTTGCACAGATTTGCCTCCAATTTTGGGCATTTTTCACAAAACCTGTCAGCTAGTCAGGGCTAAAATCATGCAGTGTGAAGTTAAAACAACTTGCCTAATATAGCCAGTTAAACCTTTAAGGTGAACTTAAACAGCGCTAGTAGAATATGGTGTACTGTGATCATAAAAACAAACGAAATGAGTTATTAAACTATTATGAATGGAAACAATCTGCGGCTGAGAATTTTTAAAAAAGTAATTTCACAAAAGGGCTAATAATTTTGCCTTCAAGTGAAGACAGGTTGTTTTCGACTGTCAAAACAAAGTATACTTCAGGCGTCAAAATAGGTACAGTGGTCCCTCGCTATAACTGGGTTCACCTTCAGTCTCGCAGATTTTTTTTTTGTGCAATTTGACACGGTTTTTTTTGTTCTGATTGGCTGTACACCATTGTCAATCAATCTCCTCCTGCCAAATCAACATAAATCTTCGATCGCTAGCAGTTTGAGTTCCAACAAGAATGCAAAAAGGGCTGTAAATGTCCACAGCAAGACCATCGTAAAGGGGGTCGCACACCAGATACGACGCAACACACAGCGCCATGCGTTTTAGCATTGTAAACATAGGTTTATATTAAGGTACGCATACCAGCGCCGCAAATCGGCGGCTGTCTGAGGTGCCCAGCTTTGACTCAGGACAGTGTTCATATTTCTGTCATGCCACAGAGCTCCATCTGAATAATTTCATTTTAAATAACATGCGAATGTGTGCGTCCGGTGTGTTACTTCCAACTGTCATGTGAACGGCATATCAGGTGTGCGACCCCCTAAGGATGGAGTCTGCTTCAGCTTTGTGGATCAGTGACTGCAGGAGAAAGAACATTACGCCGGATGCCAACATTATCCACACGAAATCTTTATGAACCTTTTGCAGACAGCAGTGAAAGCAGTGAATGTTTGCGCCTGACAACAGGTTTGATCTTTGGTTTCATTCTATAATACTGGACTTATTTTTCTACGACAGTGCGAACTTTGAAAGGGTTTAAAGAAGACAGTAAAGTGTGAGAATGTACATGCCTGTCTGAGAAAAGTGTATAAAGTGGATCTCAAACTCAATTTACCTGAGGCCCGCTCGAGGCAGAGTCTGGGTGAGGCTGGGCTGCATCAGGTTTTCCACAAGAAATTGTTTGTTTTACATTTTCTTTATCTCATTTTGTGTTAAAAAAAAGAATACAAATAAATTTGTGAAGATTGGAATGTTTTAACATAAAATAAGATGGGGAAAAAAAACCAAGTGATTGCTAAATCAATTAAAATAAATACCAGAAAGCAAAACACGAATATTTCCCGAAACAGCATCCAGCAAGATCAGACTCAATTTAAGCACTGATTTATATACAAATATGCGTATAATGTCTCGCTGGGCAGCAACTTAAAAAACTTTTTGCGGTGTTGTGAATGATGCACTCTGGGATGAATGTCTGCGTGTGCCCAATAGAAAAGAGGCAGCCACGAGGTATGGGAGAAAACACTCGCTGCTGTAACTTTCACTTAGTGAGAAATGTTTCTCTGCCTGCGTCAAGCCGATGTCCCACCTCCGAGAGCCTGACCTTCATTCAGCCCCGCACACAACACTGTAAAGTGCCATACATATCAAACTCTTGGGCCACACTGACATTAAACTTTCAAATTAAGGTGGGGGCCACAAACTATCATCCTGCTGGCCGCATTTGGCCCCCGGGCTGCGAGCTTCAGAACCCTGGTATAAAGTGAGGGCTTTTACAGCCTTAAAACATCTGGAATAACTGTAAAAATAAAGCTGACTACTTCGCAGATTTCATCTATTTCAGGGTTTTTTAAGAACGTAACTCCTGTGATTAACGAGGGACCACTGTAAAGTAAAAAAATGAAAGCCCTTGATGGTCAAATAAAACATCGTCAAAGATGCCAATGAGGTTAAATCTCCTACTGTTTAATGAAAATGTGACGCACCAAAGGCAGGGTACAGTAAAACTACACAGAGGGAGAAAAGAGAGGATTCATTCTTAAAACAGGTCTGTCTGTCTGTCCACCACACGCTCGGTCCGTCAGGTCTGTCGCGGGAGCTCCGTGTGGGTGGCAGGTGACGGTTGGGGGGCCTGCGGGACAAGGAAAGGGCGGGACAGGCACGGGAGGGGAAAGGAGTGGGAACTGGGGGCTCAAGTGCACCGGTGATTTCACTTTTAAAGTACAAAGAAAAGGGGAAGATTCATTCAGAACTATAAGCTCGCCCCCCTGCCCAAAACCTTTCCTCTCATCCATCCATCCATCCATCCGCTCGTCAATCTGTCCAATCATAAACCGGTCGAAAGCAAAACGATGAAAAATCTTGACAGAGAGAGAGACGCATCGCTGTTTGTTTTTGATCACTCTCTCTGTCGGTCCATGTGTTTTTGTGTGTTTGTGTACGTGTGTGTAAGGTGTTTAGTAGTGCTTCTCACCTCCCTGTCGCATGTTTGTTTGTGTGTGTACATCAGTATCTGTATGCCTCTGTGTGTGTGGATCATACAGCGTACAGTTCATAGATCTTCTTGGCACAGTACGCGAGGGCCGCCAACGCTATCGTGTTGTGCAGTCTCTTTCTGTGCACGTCGTCCCGTCGGACCAGGACCACCGGCGTGGAGGAGGTGAGTGTGTGCAGGGGCAGCCGCGAGAGCTTCTGACTGTCGTACTCCACCTGGTATTTGCAGCAGGGGTCGAACTGCCAGGAGATGCCGTACAGCGTGGCACAGGCCAAGCTCAGAGCGCCAGCCGGCAGCGCCACGTAACGGGAATATTCGACAGGGAGGGCAAGCGGCGTCAGGAGGCATGCGGCGCCGGCCAGGACGGCGGTTTTGTGCAGGCAGTTTCCCACGGCCACCCAGCGTGCTGTCTCGTCTCCAATCCGCGTGGGCTCGATCACAATGTATCGGTACTGCGCCTCCAGAGCCTGCTCCAGCTCGTACTCGAACTGCTCCTGTGCATTCTCGCCGTTGTAGATCTCGTGGACGATGTAACACTCCGTGGCCGCCATCACTCCCCTGTTGGAAAAAAAATAATAAAATGAGGAGAGTCGATGTGAAAGAGTCCGATCACACTTCAGATTCTGAAAGCTTATTTTTTTAAATGACAGTTCAGGAGTGCCTGGAGATCTACCTTCCAGTTCAGCTCCAGTCCTTATCAAACACAACTAAGCCAACGGTCACGTTGCACTTTCTGTCCCATAGACTTCCCTTCATATGTATGCAGAAACTCAAGCTCGTACAACAAGCTTCGCATGTCGCTGCATTAGAAAGTTTGAACTTGGTGAACTCTGACCTGCGAAATCGCATCTTGTGATTGTGTGAGACCAATAGAAGATCAAAACAGGACCTCTCTGGACAGAAATATAAAATATGAAGCAATCTTCAACGTCTAATCATCTTAGGGCTGGGCGATTTGGCCTAAAATCAAAACCTTGATTAAACATTTTAACTCGGTTACGATTAACGAATGATTATTTTATTTGTTTTGTCCTCAAAGTTCACGGGCAAGTTTTGTACAGTAAATATAAGGGGTGTCAAAATTTATTGTTTCTTCACTTTTTTTATTTACCTCAATATTATCATAATTATTGAAGACGTGTCATACTTCACTTAACCATTAAGATTAAAACAAATATAATTACTGGCCACTTTATTAGGTACACCTGTACAACTGCACTAACACAAACTTCTAATCAGCCAATCACATGGCAGCAACTCAACGAGTTTAGGCATGTAGACATGGTCAAGACAATCTGCTGCAGTTGGTGCCAGATGGGCTGGTCTAAGTATTTCAGAAACTGCTGATCTACCAGGATTTTCACACACAACCATCTCTAGGGTTTACAGAGAATTAGGGCTGCACAATATTGGAAAAATTACACATCGAGATATTTTTAATCTGCGATATATATTGTGATATGAACACAATTTCACTAGATGAGTTGAATAAATATTTGTAAACAATCTGTAATTTTAGATTGATTGGGAAGATTCTGTAGGGGAGTACATAAAATATCAAAAAATCTACAAGCATAAATAAATTTAATAAAGACAAATATGCTAATTAAATAAACAGAGTTTTATTGTTATCTGAAGAAATGCATTCAGGTATACAGTAATTGAATAATCAAATGTGAAATAATACTGAATAGTATAATACTGTTTTTGTAAACAATACAATAAATTAATCATCATTAATTTTTCGAAGTTAAAAATTCCTTGTGCCTGAATGCTTTCAAACCCCTCTCGCAGCCACAGGCCTCAAAAAACACAAGCAAAGTGATCTATTATAACCCAGACTCAACATATACTCGCAATGTTACTATTGCAAATGATCACATTCCGATATCTATGCTAAAATGATGTATTGTGCAGCCTAACAGAGAACGGTCTGAAAAAGAGAAAATATCCAGTGTACGGCAGTTCTGTGGGCGCAAATGTCTTGTTGATGCCAGAGGTCAGAGGAGAATGGCCAGACTGGTTACAGCTGATACAAAGGCAACAGTAACTCAAATAACTACTCGTTACAACTGACCGAGGTATGCAGAAGAGCATCTCTGAACACACAGCAGGTCGAACCTTGAGGCGGATGGGCTACAGCGGCAGAAGACCACACCGGGTGCCACTCCTGTCAGCTAAAAACAAGAAACTGAGGCTACAATTTCTACAGGCTCACCAAAATTGGACAAAAGAAGATTGGAAAAATGTTGCCTGGTCTGATGAGTCTCGATTTCTACTGCGACATTCAGTTGGTAGGGTCAGAATTTGGCGTCAACAACATAAAAGCATGGATCCATCCTGCCTTGTATCAACAGTTCAGACTCATGGTGGTGTTGTAATAGTGTGGGAGATATTTTCTTGGCACACTGGGCCCATTAGTACCAACTGAGCATTGTGTGAATATCATAGAGTATTGTTGCTGACCATGTCCATGCCTTTATGACTACAGTGTACCCATCTTCTGATGGCTACTTTCAGCCAGCAGGATAATGCACCATGTCATAAAGCGTGAATCATCTCAGACTAGTTTCTTGAACATGACAATGAGTTCACTGTAGTCAAATGGCCTCCACAGTCACCAGACCTCAACCCAATAGAGCACCTTTGGGATGTGGTGGAACGGGAGACTAGTATCATGGATGTGCAGCTGACAAATCTGCAGCAACTGTGTGATGCTACCATTTCATGGACCAAGATCTCTGAGGAATATTTGCAGTACCTTGTTGAATCTATGCCATGAAGGATTAAGACAGTTCTGAAGGAAAAAGGGGGTCCAACCCGGTACTAGTCAGGTGTACCTAATAAAGTGTCCGGTGAGTGTACATAAGCATATTCAAACATATGGAAGCATACACAGTAAGTCACAGCACATGTGATGTAGTTTTGCATCTTATATCCTATAATGTTTATATGCATCACTTATTTCTTATTGATTGGATTATTTCAGGTCCAAGCCACTCTTTTTAATCTGCTCAATGTGTAATTCAGATGTGAGCTACACGGACACTTGAATGAAGGGTTTTCAGCGGAACCACGGCAAAACTAAAATAAAGTTAATAACTGTGACTTCTGATGACACACTGAGCTCTTAAAAAGTGACTTCATCAGTCTTTCCTAAGCACTGAAGATTAATGACATTATTACCTTTGATTTACAGCCTCAGCAAACAGTCCAGAGAGCTGTCGAGTTATGATGCATTCATAAATGATGTATCCATGGGTGCAAAAATCATACATGAGCGGACACCATATATACATATATATATATATATATATATATATATATATATATTGCCGCATCCAGAACAATCCCAAAACAACACATGGATCCTCTGTGTCCATTGTCAACAAACACTTTCAGCTCATATGGAATTTTACGCAAAAATCATTATGCGACAAAAAGGCTGTTGTGAACATATTCAAGACCATTCGCAGAGGCAGAGGAAATAAAAGTATATATTGATGTATTAATATTCAGGTTTTTCACAAACTCAAAACAAACGGTAGGGTAGGCACTGACTTGTGTTTGTATAATTTCAGACAACAGTTTCAGCTAAACTCTTTTAAATGTTCCACTTGGAAAAAGTCACCTGTATTTTAAATGATTTGAAATTACCTTCAAATATTGATTTGTTTTTGGTGAACTATTGCTCCAAGTGTTTTCCAGTTTTCTCTAAAATGATTTTAGTATGGGATACAGTTACTAAACATTTCTGGACTGAAACTGACTGTATATCCTGGTGTTTGTGAGACGTGACATGTCTCGCGTTATCTACATCAGCCAGACCATCTGAGGCCTGAGTTACTAAAGAAACTTTTAAACGGTTTAACGAGGCTTCAAGATTGAGGTGAAACGTTCAAATGCACAATAAACACTCGTGTATGTTAATTAAATCCTGCCATTTCATTATTCCCACTATGACAGGAGATATCCCACCGTTAACTAACTCAATAAAGTTATTCGCGATCGCTCCGCATTTTGCTTCGGTCTAATAAATGTCACACATCCTGTCAGTTTTACATGCTGTGCTTTAAATGGCCATATATTTAAATAAAAAACAGCATGTCTGTCAGTTTTCGAGACATGTACGCCAAATATGAAAGTTAGTATGAAACTATGACTGCCTGCTAACTGTCCAGCTCTCCTTGAAAGCCGCTGTCATGGCTGTGAAGCGCTGTTTTAACTTATTCTTCCCGTGTCAAAAGGGTAACACACACTGCAAACAACACTACAGAGCAATGGCAAGTTTTTAGATTTATCTGCGATAGAAAGGACATGTGTGTGCTGCTCCTGCACTTCTAATCGGTTGAGGGACCCAGGAGTCAGTAAGCTAATCAAAACAACACATGAGCTCTATTCAGATTATGTTTTTCACTGTTTGTGACTGAAGAAAACGCCAAAAGGTCTGGTACGTTAACCATAATAAACTAACGTAAAATTAGCAATACGCTTAAACAATTCGCGATACCTATAAAGAAATAATGACAGTTTTTAGGCTAACTGACCTCTCCCTGTTGACTGGGACACCGCGCCTCCTTCCCAGCGACGCCATCTTGACAAAGCAACGGACTAGACTTGACGCAAAATTCGTCGAGGTGCACTATGGGTAATGTAGTTCGCTGCTCATAATCCTCAAGGCTTTCAAGAACATCAAAGACACTACAAATCCCATGAACCAATTTAGCCGAGGACCTTACCACCTGGACGGAATATGTAACGATATTAATATTTGCTTTGTTTCGATGAAGACAGTTGTTTGTAATACATGAAACACACTGTTTGACGCAATAGACCAGCAGTTGGATTAAATTGGGATTTAATTCATGACGCTGTATAATTTATGCGTGTGGTTTTAAAAGTGACCAATCGAAAGCAAGGACAACACTATGGGGCTTTCGGTAGGGCAAACCATTCCCAAAGCGCAGGCAAACGCTGCACAAAGACAATGTGCTCTGGATAAAATGACTGAACTGTTTTGTAGCTCGTCCGAAACTTTCGTTCACAGACAGGATGATGTTACGGAGAGGCCACTCACCCATAATGTGGTCGGTTCTGGTTTGTGTATTGAGTCCCGTCCCCGTACGGCGCCCACGGAGCTGCTGCAAAGGGGAAAACCGTGTTATAATAACAATGCTCTCTGTCTCCCCCAGTAACGATGGTCGCATGATATATAGGAGCGATAACAGCACATTTTACAATGGTCATTAACATAGCAAAGGGATTATACCTTTTTAAACCAATGCTACATTAATATATTTAAAGTTGCTGTATATTTTGGTTACATTTAGTCATTTAGCACATGCTTTTGACCCAAGCGACTTAAAACTGAGGAGGCATTCAGCGATTCAACGAGAAGAGGCAATATACACAGATAGTGCTAATTATATAAAAAAAGGAACTCTTTGTGCTCAGAGAATTAAGTGCTATAGAGTAAAGGCTGATTTATACTTCTGCATCTAGTGCACGCATAGTTGTGGCACGTCTGCCAGTTCCCGCTTTTGAGTGATTGAGTTTTAGATACTTGTAGAATTGAGAAAAAACAAAACACCCGTGAAGAAACTCAACACAGAGGAATACAAACGCCTACTGCCAGCTAGCGTTTTGGAAGTGTTATTACAGAGCAACACACACAGCAGTCAGAAGTATAAGCACACTTCAAAAATGCACAGTGTTTTTTTTTTTGTTTGTTTGTTTTTTTTAAATATGGAGTGATTGTGCGTTCACACCAATAGCGACAAGAGCGTTTAAGTAGCCGGAAGTCATTCATTTTCAGTTGGAGCCGGTGTTCTGACGGTATGTGCTACGTTCTCAGAATGTGCTACCGCTAGCTTAATCTGTCATGTTTCATCTACCAAAACAGGGTTACCACATCTTGTCAGCTTCAAATGTCTATCAGAATGAACTAACACATTAAATAAGGATGTAAAAACAGGGGTAGCACATATTGTCAGCTTCAAATATCTATCGAAATTAACTACTACTTTATTAAACAATGTAGAAAATGGCATAGCAGCTTCAAATGTCTCAATCTGTCATATTTCATCTAAAAAAAGGGTAAGCACATCTTGTTAGCTTCAAATGTCAATCAGACAATATGTGCTACCCCTGTTTTTACATCCTTATTTAATATGGTAGTTCATTCTGATAGACATTTGAAGCTGACAAGATGTGCTAACCCTGTTTTGGTAGAGGAAACATGACAGATTGAGCTACCGGTAGCACATTCTGAGAAGGTAGCACATACCGTCAGAACACCGGCGTTGATAAGTGTCTAGCAGCGGCGTGTGTTCGCTGGCATTGAGGAGAATTGGAATCAAGTCAACTTTATGGCAATGAGCTATGACGTAGTTCGGCAGCAACCAGTCGAAATGCAGAGGTCCACCCCTTGAGAAGATTACAGAGAACACAGCCCTGTGAACTTTGTTTCCAACCATACTCGCTCCCAAGGGTTTGATTATTGCGGTCGCTGGATTTCCAGTTATTTATGATGTTGTCCGACAGGGACATACATTAAAAAAAAGTTACTGGCGAGTTACTGATTTAAGTTAATGTTATTTGTTTTCTTTAAAAAAAAAGCAGGCATCTCATGCTAACTATAACGACAAAACAAAACAGTATTGCTGCTTCATTATATTTCAGACATATGGACACATACTGAATTAGTGGAATAAAGCCACATGCACCACACGCAACAACTTGATCTTTCATAGTTAAATGAATTTAATGAAGTGCAACGTTTTCACACTAGAAAGCATGTTTTATCCAGGAATGTAACTGATTTGCTGATATGCATGCATTGGCTCTTTTAAATTCGAGATCAATGTAGCGAATTTTGACGCCCTTGCTAGCAGAGCATTAATGGCAGACAGAGCTGTCACCAGGCTGATCAGAGCAAACTTTGATGCTCTCACTGCCTTCAGTGTGAACGCACAGTAGGAACGTTTCAGGTGCAAAACTGGTGCAAAGTGTCCATTAAAGCATCAGAAAGATGAGAGTGTGTTTTCTACAGGTGGTTTGTCAAGCCCGCTCACCTGTGTGAGGAACACTCAGAATTGATAACATTTGGGGTTGTGAGAAGAGTTTAGATTTGCTTTGGCTTCTTAGTTTTGTTTTTTTAATATTCTGAACTTTCTTATATTCTGGTTTTACTGCTCTCTGTCTCTCCCATAATGATCGCATGATATAGAGGAGCAATATGAACACATTACAATGCTCATTAACATAGCAAGGTTATTATAGTTTTTTATTTGCAATAGTCTTAATTTCAGTACTATATTTATATTTGCTGCAATTTCAGTTCTGTTTAGTTTGGGTATGGTTAAACTAAACTGGTTTTAGTATGGTTTTGTTCATGTTAGTTGGTTTTATTGCATATATTGAGCTTGTTTTTCAGTAATTCTAGTTTAGCTGCTCTCTGTCTCCATAATGATGAGTTGCAGGCATTTAAATTATATTTAGTTATTTATTTCTATACTATTGCTGTAAATTTCAGTTTAGTTTTAGTTTGACGTGTTAGAAAATTGAAGATATCTTGATAATGTTACCTATGCAGCAAGGAATGCATCACAGTAATAAACCAAGTTGCATCTTAATGTTTGTTTTTTATTATTCAAATCCATGAACAGTAATATTAAGAGTACATAAATGAGTAAAAACAGATGAATTCCAGGCATTTTTAGTCTGAATTACATCATAAACTGACGTATGACAGAGCCCGGTTGTTTTGCTTGAAATGAATGACCTTGGTTATTATCTCCAGCAACATTATGGTCATCAATGGGGGCACGGATGTTCATGTCAGCACAGTATATGGCAAGCAAACAACCGATCTTGCTCAAGGCAGTTCGCCGACTGACTTTTCAATAGCCCCTGGGAATTATAGGAGTGCCTGACACACGCTGACATTCACAACTCATTCAACATATGCAAACGCTCACACACACACACATATCCATCCACATGTAACAGAATCCTCTGAGACACTGGTTCTCAACTCTGGCCTTCAAGATTCACTTTAAGGCAGAGTTTAAGGGTTAGTTCACTCAAATTAATATTAGCTCAGGCCTAAGCTGTTTTTTGCATGCATTTTTTATTTCTCTTTGCTAATTGGGTTTATTGGAACCTAATTAGAATAAAACCTAAGTATCATCTTTTGAGATGATGTACTTTTAAAGAAAAATTATGTCCATATATGTGGACTCGTGGTTAATAACATACAGGTTTTGACTATCAGAGAGTATCAGAGTTTGCCCATTTTTGAAAGTTAAAAAAAGTGTTCGGGACATTTCATATGCTTCAAAACAGTTGCAGGACGAGACTGTATTTCTGTAACAAAATATAAAACATTTAAAGTATACAATTGTGGACATAAGAGCTAAAATAAGAGCTAAAAACTAAGCCCTATGTGGTCAACATAACTTGAGTTCAATTTAAAGAAACACGCCACTTTTGTTTTTAGAAATTAGCTCATTTTACAAGTCTCCTAGAGTTAAAACTGTTACATTTTACCATTTTTTGAAATTTATTTAGCTTTTTCTAGTCTTCGGGTTTGGCAGGAGCACTTTTAGCTTAGCTTAGCATAGGTCATTAAATCAGATTAGACCATTAGCATCTCAATTGTAAAATAATAAAAAAAGAGATTTTCTTATTTAAAGCTTGACTCTTCTTTATGTAGTTAGATTGATGGAAAATGAAAAGTTGCTATTGTCTAGCCTGATATGGCTAGTAACTATACTCTCATTTTGACGAAATAATAAATACCATTGTGTAATAGATGCTAATGGTCTAATCCGGCTCAATGATTTATGCTAAGCTAAAATATACGACAGTTGGCAGAAATTACACAAAACTGTTCATAAACACTGCAGACTATGCAATTATTGTATTTGACCTAAATTATTTTGTTAAGCTGTCTCGGGATGTTCAGGTCTTGGGGCTTAGGTTAAAATAAAATGAGAAATAAGGAAACTGTAATGTTTACTGTTTTTTTTCCTCAAAAAAACTTCTCATTAAGTTGTAAATATGGATATTTGACTTTAAAAAGCGCATCAGTTCATTACAGGAGATTTTTATTCACCTGTCAAAGCCATGTATGACGCTTTTTAACAGATGGATGAACATTTTTGGACCCATCCATTACTATTGTACACAGCAAAATCCTCCGAGTAAAATTTACTCAGTTCAGAGTGTATTTGGTCCCTCTCTAAATTGAGTAAAAGTTACTCAGCAGCAGAGTTAAAGTTAACGAGACAATGGAAGAATTAATTAAGTGATGATTGAGCACAGATGACGAACACCTGCTGTTAATAAGCAAAATCAGAAGAGAAACACAAAACTACATTTACCAGTAATAGCCTTAGATAAAATAAACTGAAATAAAACACAGTGAATCTCTCAAAATCTCAGCAGAGGATCATTAAGCAACTCCACAAACAGCGGATTTACTTATTACCAACCTGTTTGGCCTTATTTCTGCCACACTCTACAAAATTCCAAATAGTGATATTAATGAGAATTAACCGATAAAGGATTTTTTTACAACAACAATAAAAAAAAACAGCACTTTTAGTGATGAGTGAATCTGCTGCTGATGATTGAAGTCAGTAGTAGTTTTGTGTTTCTCTTCTGTTTATGCTTATTAACATCAGGTGTTCGTCATCGGTGCTCAATCATCACTTAATCCTTTCATTGGCTGCATCTGAAACCGCATACATCCATACTATACAGTACGCTAAAAACAGTATGCGGGCCGAGTAGTATGTCCGAATTCATAGAATTCGAAAATCAGTATGCGAGAAGTACCCGGATGACTTACTACTTCCGGCGAGATTCTGAAGTACGCATACCATGCACGCTGCGCTATCCCATGATGCCCCGCGAGAGAATTCATGAATGGGAGTGAAGCGACGCAACTGACGCAGGTAGGTCACAAGACCATGACAAAATGGCGGATGTAGTACGTCGGAATTCCATTCATACTTTACACATTCATACAGTATAGAACGTACTTTTCTAACGGCCGAGCAGTACGTTTAAATTCAAATGCAGTACCTACTGAGTAGTAGGCGGTTTTGGACGCAGCCATTGTCTCGTTAACGTTAACTCGGCTGCTGAGTAACTTTTACTCAATTTAGAGAAGGGCCAAATACACTCTGAACTGAGTACATTTTACTCAGATTTTGCTGTGTAGTTTGAATGACTCCCAGGACCCTTTTCTTAAAAATAACTACCGTATTGTATCGTATTTAACTAAACGAAGTAACTCATATACACCAATGATGCCTTGAGGGCGAGTAAATCATGTGCTAATTTGAATTTTTTGGGTGAACTACCCTTTTAACGTGCCTGTATCTGTACAGTAATCCCGAAGGCCTTTATCAGCTGATTCAGGTGTTGGATCAGAGTTGGAGGACAAGTGGATCTCAAGTCCCAGATCTGAGAATCTCTGCTCTATCCAGAGGTGCTTTATTGTTATTATAAAGTGTGCATCCTGAGAGGTTCAGTCCTGCGAATATATGGGCAGGCGATTGTCTCCAGAGACCGAGCTCTTCACTGGCCGCGAGTACACACAGATACACAGCCTAGATCGCGCGCAGAATTCAACAGCGGGACGGTTTGATTGTGGCATCCCTAAAACTCCAGGCTGAGTGTAGCATAATTGTGTGTGTATCTCGCTAATCAGCACCATTTAATCTGAAGGCGTGAAGCCAGAAAGGCATTTGGAGTGGAACGTCACTCTTACGATCATATCAAACCGCTGATATTTGTGAGTTCATAGCGGCGGTCGAAATCCTCTCTCTTTTGTGGATTGGCTTTAAAGTCTGCTTGAGTAACTGGGAATCAAAAACCCACCTCAAATTCCACACGCTCCTCTTTCCTAAGAAAACGTTTACACAGCTTTGTAGTTTCAGATCTTCTCCCCTGCTTCCTTCACATTCACTCGCGCAAACACACACAAAAAATAAATCTCTTTCTTTTGTGGAGTTTCAAGACAGATTTGGGACACCCAACAGATACCCATCCCACCCAATCCCAATTCATCCTGTTAGACTCGAGAGATCCTCGATGTGTTCAGTGGAGGATGCGCTCCAAGTATTGGGGGTGAGGATTTTCCTTGACGAATTTCTGGATGTACCAGCAGGTTAAATGGGCCTTTAGGTCCTCCTCCACCACAAAATCCATTGCAGCCTAAGGGGAATGGAAATTACAAACCAAATATTAATGCACACCACACCATAAAGTATAGTTAAGTATTATTATTTACTATTCAATTTGTGTTTATTTCTATAGCACTTTTACAATGTAGATTGTGTCAAAGCAGCTTAACATGGAAGTTCTAGATAATTGAAACTGTGTCAGTCCAGTTTTCAGAGTTGAAGATCAGTTTAGTTCAGTGTGGTTTAATTTGCACTGCTGAAAGTCCAAACACTGAAGAGCAAATCCATCAATGCGCAGCTCTACAAGTCCCAAACTAAGCAAGCCAGTGGTGACAGTGGCGAGGAACAAGCTTCACCAATTGACAAAAGTGAAAGAAAACTACACAGCTATAGTTTAGGATACTTGATTCTGATTGGTCAATCATGCCACACAGCAGTTTATCATGCCACAATAACAACTGATAACTAGACCCATACGGATTTTTAGTCCATCATTGATTCTATTTATTTACTTGTGTAAATGTGTGTAAATTTATATTTATTCAGTTTTTAAATTAATTTCAGTAATAATATTGACTAATATGAAAATATTCATATGATTTATTTAGAATACAGTTTGTACTATTTTCTGTCTTTTAGTAGATATTTTATATGAGAGACTTGCTTTGTTTACCAAATAACGTGTATTTAATTGATTCACATTGTAAACATTAAATACAAGTTAAAAAGGTATTACTTTTTATTTCATATATTAGGGTTTTAGTTATGATACTCCCAAAATAATTCCGCATAAATCCGCAGATTTTAACAAAATTCTGCGCAAAAATAGCAAAAAATGTCAGCAGATTCTGTCTGGCCCTACTGATAACTAGACAAATTTACTAAAAGATGCCTGCAGTCGTTTTAAATAGTGGAGGAGGTCTGAATGTTTTAAGAAAAAGCATTAAAATTTAAATTTTGAAATGATTAAACAGCTTAAACAATAATAAAACACATTAGTATAAAAAGCAACTATATACACTCACTGGCCCCTTTATTAGGTACACCTTTCCAACTGTTTGTTACCGCAAATTTCTAATCAGCCAATCATATGGCAGCAACTCAATGCATTTAGGCATGTAGACATGGTCAAGAGGATCTGCTGCAGTTCAAACTGAACATCAGAATAGGGAAGAAAGATGACTTTGAACGTGGCATGGTTGTTAGTGGCAGAAAAGCTGATCCGAGTATTTCAGAAACTGCTGATCTACTGGGATTTTCATGCACAACCATCTCTAGGGTTTACAGAGAATGGTCCGGAAAAGAGAAAATATCCAGTGAGTGGCAGTTCTGTGGGCGCAAATGCTCTCTGAATGCACAACACGTCGAACCTTGAGGCTACAGTTCACACAAGCTCACCAAAATTGGACAATAGAAGATTGTAAAAACATTGCCTGGTCTGATGAGTCTCAATTTCTGTTGCCACATTCGCATGGTAGCAACATTAAAGCATGGATCCATCATACCTTGTATCAACAGTTCAGGGTGGTGGTTTAATAGTGTGGGGGACATTTTCTTGAACATGACAATGAGTTCACTGGATAAGATAGGAGATTCACATCATAGATGTGTAGCTGACAAATCTGCAGTGTTATGCTATCATGTCAATATTGACCAAAATCTCTGAGGAATATTTCCAGTACCTTGTTGAATTTATGCCATGAAGGATTAAAGCAGTTCTGAAGGGAAAGGGGGTCCAACTCAGTACTAGTAAGGTGTATCTAATAAAATGGCCAGTGATTGTATGTTGCAGAATAACACAATATTGCAATGTTAGATTTTTCCAATATCTTTCATCTAAACTAATTAACTCTGATAAACATTTAAATTGCACTTTAATCTACTAGTAATTTGCAAAATAACTAGTATTGCCATCATACTCGTTTTTGACAACGAGAAAAACAAATCAGTTATTAGTTTTGAAAACTAATGTTTAAAAAAAATCTCTGTTATTTGGGAAATATCTGAAAAAGAATAACAATTTTCACAGGAAAGCTAACAAGTTTGTCCTCAGCTGTACATTAATCCTTATGTACAGTATAAACTGATTTGATCTGGCATAACCTTCTACAACCTTGGCCAGGTGTTTGGCGATCTCTCGTCCTCTGTAAGCTTCAGGGACCTCCGTGTGCTGCAAATCCACCGTCTTCTTGCCCACATATTCATACAGCAGCACAGCCCTGTCATGGGAACCTTCAACATGCAAAGCAGCAGACGCAAATACATTAGTCGACATGCAGCAAAACAACACATTTACTGAGCGCATAAATATACCCTTTCGGACAAGATACGAGGCCCTGCGATGATGTTCGTCTTCAACATTTTCCGAGGAAACATAGCAGAGTGGTGGGTTTATGTCTCTCGTGAAAAGCGTCATTTCTGTGAATACAGACCGCTTATTTTGATGCGAAACACTTCGAGTTTGTTCCTGTAAACCATCCTGAGGTACTGTGACAGAAACGCGTCGACAGGGGCTTGTTTTGAACGTTCAGAAACCATCGACGATGATGGAACAGGAAGTAGCCAAAAACAAAGTCTGAATGGGATGGTTAGCAGAGAGGCTAGCAACTTAGTTTTCAATTCATCCAGAAAACAAGTAAACAAAGCTTTAATTGGAGCGAGACAGCGACGAGTGACAGGCGAGATTTAAGTTAGTGCGTCAAAACAAAACAACGAAAATGTAAACACTCGTCGCGTGATTCCTACAAATTAACGGGACAGTCCATCCAAAACTAAACACCCTGTCATTTTTTTACTTCTTCCAAACCTCTTCTGTCGAACACAAAATAAGATATTTCGAAGAATGTTGGAAACCTGTAACCATTGACTCCCGTTGTTTTTCCTACTAAGGAAGTCAGCGGTTACCAGTTTTCAGCTTTCTTCGAAATATCTTTGGTGTTTAACAGAATAAATAAGCTAATAAAGATTTGGAACCAGTTCAGTGTGCGTAAATATTGTATAAATTCGCATTTTTGGGGGAACCATTCCTTTATAGGTGCTTGTTAAAAATGCTACAGCAACCCAGATATGTATAAGGCTAAAAACAAAACAAGCTGGTGGTAGGAAGATTTTAAAAATCAGCAAAACAACTAGTTCGTGTCAAAATTAATCGAGTATCGAAGCGATATTTACGAAAACAACGGAGTGACGTCAACGGTTTTACCAGAGCGGATTTATTTATATATCATTTTTTGCAACGATTAGAAGTGAAATATAATCAACAAAAGATACATTTTTGCATGCGAACGCACGGTGGTTTGTCCTCCTCCTCCCCCCGCGACCACCATCATCTCGTTATCTGACACATAATACAAACACTGACCGTTCAATCGGATGCTGAACTGTCGTCGTTTCTTGTCGTGCTCGACCCGGAGACGAGTGCTGATATCGAGGACGTTTATCTGTGCAGCCTGGGCCATGTCTGCTGTCGGAGGGGAAGCTGTGTGTGTCACTGTGCCACGGCTGATCCGACTGCATTCATGCCTCACCGAGGACAGGACGAACATCTGATCCAGCGAAACCACACCATCCACGGAAATCAGCTGTGAAGTCACGTGTACGGCGCCGACCAATGAGGGAGGACGTGTTGTTTTGGTGCGCGGTCCCTTTAAAAAGTCCCGCTGTTTGGCCACCAGATGGAGACGCGTGCATGGTTGCTGTTTATTCATTCAATTATTTTCCTTTGGCTTAGTCCCTTTATTAATCTGGGGTAGCCACAGCGGAATGAACCGCCAACTTATCCAGCATATGTTTTACACAGTGGATGCCATTCCAGCTGCAACTTAGTACTGGGAAACACTACGCTACGGCCAATTTAGCTTATTCAATTCACCTATAGTGCATGTCTTTGGACTGTGGGGGAAACCGGAGTACCCGGAGGAAACCCACGCAAAATGGGGAGAACATGCAAACTCCACACAGAAATATCAACTGGGACTTGAACCAGCGACCTTCATGCTGTGAGGTGACAGTGCTAACCCCTAACCACAAAAGATATTGCAAAAGCGATATATAATATATACATATATATACGTGTGTGTGTGTGTTTTTTACTTAATCTGGATTAAATATGGTCAAAACCAGTTGGTGGTTTAAACTTAAAGGGGCAGTTCAACTAAAAATTAAAATTTCCTCACTATTTACTGACACTCAACTTATACTAGTTTCTTTCTTCTGTTGAACATGAAATGAGATACTCTGAAGAATGTTGAAAACAAAGAACAGCCATTGACACTCTACTTACAAAAATAGTTAGGAAGTCCATGGCTATTTCTCCAAAACTCTTTAGTATATCTTCATCTGAGTTCAAATAAGTCTGGAACAAGGATTGGAAAAAGACAAAACACTTTTTTTTGTGGTGAACTATGCCTATAAAATAAAAACTACAAAATAATAAAAATTACAGGAGATGGTGGATTTCACCACATACAATGCTCAGCATTTGACTACACCCCTCACAAATCTCTCTTTTAAATTCATATTTTAATAGGAAGCTGTACAATATTATATTTGTGCATATACATTAGATTAGTCTGTACTGAAGCCAAATCTGGAGCTATCTAACAACATAACTTACGAAAACAGTCCAAAAACTAGAACACCCAAATTTATATGTTATAAAAAATATTAAATACGAGTTTAAAAAAGAGGAAAAATCAAGAGAAGCATAAAAAAAAGTTTAATTTAGTTTAGTAATTTAGCTTGAATTTACCTGTATTATCTTTCTATTCCTAAATATGTTTGGTAAAAAAAAATATTATTTTAATTAAAATATCTGTTTAATTAATCCGTTTTGTTTAAATGCACCAACATGTATTGCCTATATTCACTGAGAAATGGATAAAAATATTCCTTTTCAAAATGGAGTGTACTCAATTATGCTAAACACTATGTGTGATGAATCATAAATTGATTCATGCATTGATTAATTCAATTTATGTACATAATTGCAAATTTAATGTCAATTATTTCTGTGAAAATAAAATTATTAGTAGTATCATTATTGTGACCAAATGGAGGGAATTTGGTGAAAAAAGGACGTTGTTTTTTTAAAATCATGAGAATACTGATAAATATTATCGTTAATTATTCAAAACGAGGGTGACACAGTGGCTCAGTGGTTAGTACGATCGCTTCATAGCAAGAAGGTCGCTGGTTCGAGCCTCGGCTGTGTGGAATTTGGTTTGATTTCTGTGTGGAGTTTGCATGTTCTCCCTGTGTTGGGTTTTCTCTAGATGCTCCGGTTTACCGCACAATCCAAAGACGTGGTATAGGTGAATTGAATAAACTAAACTGGCCCTGAATGAGACTGTATGGATGTTGCAGCCGGAAGGGCATCCACTGTGCAAAACATATGCTGGAATATTTGCCAGTTCATTCCACTGTGGCGACCCCTGATGAATAAAGGGACTAAGCTGAAGGAAAATGAATGAATTTGGAAAGAAATCAAACTTCTTAATAAACGTAAACATTTCACTACACTTGAATATTTCTCTAACATCTCAAATAATACTCTAATTTCTATCTATTTTGCTTGAACTCTATACCAACTAAACCAGAGTAAACCAAAGTAAACTTTAAATCAGTCAGCATGACTTGACTTAATTCTGGAATTTGATCTCATTGCATCCATAAATATCACAAAAACCAGACACGTGATAGGTGTTGTGGGGGGTCAAATTACACACACACACACACAAAGTTGAATGAATGGCTTTATATCCAAGCTGGTGAAGTACATAGATCTCAGATCCACACTCTCATTTACAAAGCACGCAGACTTTGCATAAGAGACAATCACACAGGAGCAGACTTAGGGATTTGGGGGCCCTAGCATGGAAACTCAAAACCATCTCTCCCTCCCTCTCTATATATATTTTCTCTGTAGATTATTTTTTTGGTAAATAAACTGCATGTGAAAATATATGTTAAGTAGAACCTTTATCATCTTAATGTAGATTTGAATGCAATAAATTCACCAGTAAAAAACAAGTTCACAAAAGAACTATGTACAGTTAATTAGCCATATCTGTGATTAATATCTGCATGTGCAGTAGGAAAGGAGCATTCCACTAATCATGGGGTTTTGAAAAGAAGTAATAACGTTAAAATCTTAATGGTTATAGACAGATTTTACAACGTATGATAGAAAATTTATGAAACGGATATGATTAATGAAGGCTTCTTAGTATTGGTCAGGGCCCCGGGGCCCTAAGCGGCTGCTTATTGATAAAGTCCGCCCCTGCAAACACACAACCAAACGCTTTAAATCACTACAGCAAATCCTGCCAACAGAGGACAGGTTCAAGTTTACTATTAATAAAACCATAACATACAGTACATACAATATTTCAATGGTAAACGGTAACCATTGGAGGTTTCTCAGATAATTGTGACCCTGGACCACAAAATAAGTCCCATGGTGTACAGGTATGTTTTCGGAAATAGCTAAAAATATTTAGTATGGGCCAAATTTGTGGATTTTAATATAGTGACGAGTAAGTATATATTAAATAATATGCATTGGAAAGTACTTAATTAGGTAGTACGGTGGCTCAGTGGTTAGCACTGTCGCCTCACAACAAGAAGATCGCTGGTTCGAGTCCTGGCTGGACCAGTTGCTGTGTGGAGTTTGCATGTTCTCCCCATGTTGGCATGAGTTTTCTCCGGGTGCTCCAGTTTATCCCACAAGGCCAAAGAAGTGCGCTATAGGTGAATTGGGTAAGCTAAATTGGCCGTAGTGTATGTGTGTGAATGAGTGTTTATAGATGTTTCCCAGTGATGGGTTACAGCTGGAAGGGCATCCGCCGTTTAAGACATATGCTGGAATAGTTGGCGGTTCATTCTGCTGTGGCGACCCCTGATAAATAAAGGGACTAAGCTGAAGGAAAATGAATGAATGAAGTACTTAATTAGTAAACGTAACTTTTTTTTGTTTTTAAAAACCTCACATTCCAGATTTTTTAATAGTCGTATCTCGAGCAAATATTGTCCTGTCACACACCAAACACCAATGGAAAGCTTATTAATATCAGATATTAGATTATGTATTAAACTTCAGGAAAGTCACTCTTGTGACTGTTTTTTGTGGTCCAGAGTCGCAAATGATCTCTTATAGCACCTTGCAATTTGCATATTTAATTAGCATATTAAACACTACTACATTTACAATATATTGTTTTTAGATTTATGTGTGAATAACAGTACATGATATAAATTCTTCCCAAGTATGATAAAAAATAAAAGCATGTTAGGAGCGACTCTACTGGCCAGTGTTAGTGTTAAGGCAATCAGAAAAATAAAAAAGAAAGTCAAATATGCACAAACATACACATATATTCATGCGCACACCAGTATAATTTAAATATGCATTTAAATGCACTGCAAATGTGAAGATGTTTTTCAGATAGCTTGACATCTTAAAAGTACACTGTAGTGATTTCTTTTACCCTAAAACAAATGATTTATTGGATTTACAAATTTTTTTAAGGTAAGAGGTTGTAAACAGTTTGTATAAGCTGAATTTAAACAAGTTAAATAGTTTGCAATGAACCATTTTTTTCAGTGTACTTTACTTAAAAAATGAATAAACTCAATGCCTTTCATATCGACAGGCTAAAACAGTGAGTAAAGCCATTGTATCTTGGCACTTTTAAGTTGATTTTTTTTTACTTTTAGAATTATGCACATAGTTCATTTATTTAAAAACGTTAAGGCCACGGGTTTACGAAAATTGATCAAGTAAAGTCAACTAATCGTTTCTAAATCAACAGGTTTACTCGCTTGTTTCAAGTCAAGTCAACTAATCATTTTTACAGTGTGCAGTTTACAGCATGTCATTTGATCTGCACAATCACATCCAATAACAATAAAAGACCCTTAAAATATCGTCTAAAAGACTGAAAGGACAAGTTCACCCAAAAATGAAATCTCTGCTACCATTTACACTTGTTCAAAACCTATTTGAGTTTCTTTATAAGCTGAACTGAAAAGAAGATATTTTGACTTCAATCGTTTGTTTTCATAACTATGGAAACATCTTTTGTGTTCAACAGATGAAAGAAACTCATAAAAGGTTTAAAATGACATGTAAGGGAATGTAAATGGTGAAGGTATTTTCTTTTTTATGTGAACTATCCTGTTAAAGGGATGCATTTTTATTGAAAGATTGTTTTACAACGCACATTAGAAACATTTTAACAGTTTAAATGCAAAAACCTCTTCTTAAATTAGCTCTTTCCCCCAACTTGAACATTATTATTTTCAGCCATTTCACCTTAACGGCAATGAAAATAGCATATTTTAAAAGTACAACAACACAATCTCACAGCAATTCGTAACTGTTTGATTCAGTGGCTAATTCTTATGAGTTCGTACAATCTCATTCGTACAATTTAGCATGATTTGCTCATCCCCCAATGATGGTTCAGGGGCGGGGTTGGGTGCCATGCCTCCTTTTTAAAATCATTCGACTGAATTCTTATCAATTTGTATGAATTAGCCACTAAACTGACAAGATGCAAAATAGTTACGCTTCCTTGTAAGATAAGGCTGAAAAGTACTAAACCTAGGAACAAACGTGGCTGAAAAAAAATGCTCATTTTAGAAGAAAATTTCAGACTGTTTTTGCATCTGAACTCTTCAAAATGTGTAAATGGTGGGGTAATATTCATTCTTAGGTGAACTATCCCATTAAAGTGATGCATATTTGTCAAAACCGAAAGAGTTTGCAATGCACTTAGGAAACATTTGAAGAATTAGATTGCAAAAACTTCCGTCTAAAAATATCTTCTAAGATGAGCATTTTTTTCAACTTCCTATATAATTATGTACATATATTCAACTTTTTAATGGCAATGAAAATAGCATATTTTAAACCTACACACAGGAGGCTGAGAAAAATGCTCATTCTGGAAGAAAGTTTCAGAGTTTTTGCAGCTGCTAAATCAGAGGTGCCCAAAGTTGACCCATGGTAACCTTTGGTTTGGCCCGCCATGCCATCTGAAAAGAAAGGGAAAATGACGGAGAGTTGGTTTGGGGGCGAATAGCTTCGACAGAGACGTCATTTGGAATTGAATGTAGCCTTTTGTTTCTTTGTTTAATTGGGGAGCTACAAAAAAAGACAACTAAGATTAAATTATGTCAACGAATCAGACTTTTAAAATGCAAATACTGTCACTTTACAGATGCACAAGACAACGGCGAACAAATCAAGGCAAAGGCAGGAGGACTTGCTGCATATGCTTTGAACTACTAGATACATCTCATCATAAAAAATACTTTACACTTCTGGCTGGAACGGCTGGAAAAAAATGCATTTTAATTAACTGGAAATCATCTCACCCTCCATCTACAAAACATTGGATTTCCTACTGCACCCCAGAGAAAATACTGTTCAGCGTCAGAGGATCACCAAGGACTTTTGAAAAAATCTGGGGACCTTTTCTGTTGTATCCACCTTACAGTTCTTAGAGGCATGATTCAGAATATATGTATGTGTCTTAATGTATCTCTGTTGCTATTGTTGTGTGTGTGTTTTTTATTTGTATTTATTTATTAATTTTTTTGCTTTTGGGGGGGTTGGGAAGAGATTGTTGATGTTTGTACAATATGCTTTGTTTTATATAATAATATATTTTTAAAAAAAAGGCAAAGGCAGGAGCAGCTCCACTAGTGTATTCAGCATTGAACTCCATTGTGTTCTAAATGGGATTATTTATGTTTTTACTATAATAAGTTCATTATAAAATGTTAAAAACGATTCTGCGTCATTATTTAATCTGTTTTAAAGCACTGTTTTCTAGTTATATTTAAATATTAGCAAATAAATAAGGAAACTACCCGTGACAAATTTAATGTAAAACGCTTTGGTATCTTTAACTTCATTCCACAACCTTCAATAAAGTTTGGTTTTTGGCCCTTTATAAGAAAAAGTTTGGGCACCCCTGTCCTAAATGCTTCTTGAGCACATTCCAATCTCTTTTTGTAAACGGTCTCCAATCAGGTCCTCTCCAAAATCTTCCTCAGGGTGTTGATGACGTCCTCGCCGCTCTTCCAGGGCACCACGCTGGCCTTGAACTCTCCAGGTTTGGCCTCCCCCATCTCCTGGATCAGTTTGTGCATTGGGAAGTCCCGCCGCGGGAATGCTACGTCTCCCGGTGACAGTGTGAGAGACGGGCAGAAGTCGTTGGCCCCGTCTCCCATGTACAAAACCTTCTGATAGGGCTGTCCTCCTCTCTCCCGTATGCGCTGGGCTACGTACTGCCGGACCACCACCGCTTTGCACATGTTGGCCGGGCACCGCAGACACTCGTGGGAGTGGAACGGGCGCAGCTGCAGCAGCCCGTTATCATCAAAGTGAGCCGGGTTGGTGAAAACGCGCAGAAACAGTGGCTGGAAGCCCATGTGCTGCAGCCACGTCTCTATAAAGACTGTATTGGCGTCAGACACACAAACCACTTCAAAGTCTCTGGATGGCTGTGAGAGCAGGAAATGCATCAAAGCTGGGATCCCTGGACAGGGGGGCAGCTTCTCCACAGTGGCCCGAATGGTCGCCGGAGTGACGCCCTGCTCTGAGAGGTAGGCCAGCACACGCTGCATGTACTCATTGTAGCGGCCGGGACGATACGTGTCCTTCAGCCAGCCGGGCAGGACTCCACCGGGCGCAGCAGACACCATGGAGTCATCACTGCACTCGTCCACCAGGGTCTCGTCAAAGTCGAAGAACATCAGGAAGCGGCTGTGGCTCTGAGGGGCTGGAGATCTGCTTCTGCGCTCCGCCGCCGCTGCTCCAGGAGGATGAGGAGGAGAAACACAGCAGTTGAAGACCGAGTCCCGCATCATGGACAGCCGAAAATAGCAGCACTTGTGGGAGGTTTCGACTTTGTTTTCAGCTGCTCCTCTGCAGATTTAAAAAAGTGTAATGCAGTTAAATCTGAACTTCAAGGGCAAACAGTGAAAAGAAATGAAAAGGCAGAAGCACAGGAGAGCATTGAGGAAACTGAAAGTCAACCGTGGAGTTAATGTTAAAATAAAGTATAATATTTTTTATTTAATGCAGTAGTTTACCCAAAAATAATAATTCTGTCATAATTAACACACCTTTTACATTTATATACAGCTTTATCTTTGTTTGTGCTCAAAAGAATAGATGGTTTGTTGTTTGGAACAACCTGTTTGACTTTATTTTAAACAGGATATTTTGAAAAAAATAAAAAGAAACCGGCTCCCATTGACTTCCATTGTATTTGTTTTTGAAAGTCAGCGGTTACAGGCTTCCAGCATTCTTCAAAATATCTTCTTTTGTGTTGAACAGAGGAATAAAACTCATATAGGTTTTAAAATCACACGAGGATGAGTAAACGGTGAGTTAATTTTCATGTTTGGGTGAACAACTGTCCCCTTCATTGGCTAATGGTTGTCCTCATGACAAAAACGATTTAAATGCTACAAATATAATAAATTGCCTACAGCAAAATCCATTCAGACAAACAAATAAACACAAGCATTAATCAGATGTTTTACATTAATGTAGGATAAAAATGATAAAATTCATTCATCTATTTTCCTTCAGCTTAGTCCCTTTATTAATAAGGGGTCGCCACAGCAGAATGAACCACCAACTATTCCAGCATGTGTTTTATGCAGCAGATGCCCTTCCAGCTGCAACCCAGTAATGGGAAAAATCCATTCACATTCATTTACACACATACACTATGGCCAAGGTAGTTTATTCTATTCACCTATAACGCATGTGTTTTGACTGTGGGGGAAACCGGAGCAACTGGAGGAAACCCACATTAACACGGGAAGAACTTGCAAACTGCCAACTGACCCAACCGGGACTTGAACCAGCAACTTTCTTGCTGTGAGGCGACAGTGCTAACGACTTTGCCACGTGTCGCTCCGTAAACACAAGAATTAATCACATTTTTTATGTTAATGTAGGATAAAAACATCTTTCTAAAAAGTTAAATTCAAGTGAGTCAGTCCACCTACATTGTAAGATATTTTTGTTGTTGTAATATTTCCCAAAAATGAATAATTTTGGTTCATTTTTTTTCTTTTAAGTGTAAATAACATTTATCTAAAGAATATTTTTCCACTTAAGGACTTTTGTGCAATGGAAATATTAGTTGGATGTTAATTGAACCATCAATTTGAGATATTCCTATAAGGATTTAAAATGTATACACTGTCTGATACACTAACAGAGCTGTCTTCTGAATTAGAACAACATTTAGAAAAATGTAGTTCACAGAGCTGACAGTGTAAAATAAGACGCAAGTAACTAAATTTAATTTAGAAATTGAATCGAATGAACAACAGTATAGTCAACATTAGAAGTGGATCAACAAAGTTTTTTCAGAATTGCCCTGTAAGACAAGAATGGGTGATGTTGATTAGTTTAAGGACAGCTTTGATGAAAGATTTTGATCCACTTCAAATGTTGATAACTAATCAGATCTACAGAAAATAGTTTTCTTTAAAATATGCCTATTCTTCTTTTTTTTACCCTGAATTTGACATTTTAACTGTAAATAATAGACTCATTTTCTGAGGACAGAATTTATACAGGTTGGAAGGTTTGGAATAACTTGAAGGGTGAATGAACGCTATGCTTTAGGAACTCCCAGTTCTCTGAATCATTTCAGTCATGGGAATACTGCAGCTTCTGGGACATGACATCTAGTGATAGTGTTTAAGCATCTTTCAGCCTACAGAATCTCCTGAAACGCACCTGTTTTTACCTTAATCTCGCAGTCAACCAATAAACAGACAAACGCGGGACAAAAATGACTTTACATTTGAAATTTTACATTACATTAACCAAAACTATAAATGTTTTAGTACGTGATAACAGTCTCGAGAGCACTGACCGTTCACAAGCGCTGCTGTTAACACGAGATAACCGAATAATATCAGAAGACTTTAGAGGACAGCGTGATTTCTTATTTAATGTCGCGGCAGAAATGGTTTTTAATGAAGCGATATGACTCTTCTCTGACCTTGCTTTCACTTTACATGGACTTTTACATTACAGTACCGTACAGACGATGCAACAGCAGAAACAAGCGATTCCTAGTTGAGCTAACGTTCCCTGGACCAACGTATTCTCTTTAAATACAATTTAAAAAATAATAAAGTTGGAAATTATCTTCAGATATTATTTAAAGGGATTTAATGTATGTATAATGTTACAGCACACTGACTGTAGCTTAATTAAAAACACAAAAGGTAGAGAGAAGTGCTGTTAGGTAACATAAATCGGCGATTTACCTTGAGTTGGAGCTCCAGTTCAGATGTTCATCCCTGCCGACGGCGGTTTTCTGCGTCTCATCGGCCGCTCTGGAGATTTTTATGGAGCTGCGGTGACGTCACCGGAGAAGCCCCGCCCACTCATCCATCACTGAGAAACCACTGAACAACTGAGCTACTGTACACTCAGTGTCTATCTGTTAATGAACATTGTCCGTATTTTGAAAATCACAAGTGTTTTTTCCGCTCGTTTACGGCTGTGAATCGCATTATGGGCCTCAATCTCTGCTCTGTCGACTCTTTATGTTGAAAATTTAACTCTAACAAAGGGACTTTTATTGACATTTTAGTAGATTGAAATAATTTCGTGTATAAGAAATAATATAAAGAGAAATAAGTCTGTAAAACGACAGGAAATATACTGACAGTTTAGTACTGGAGTTTTAACACCAACACAGACTTTAAACTATTAAAAATGTCAATAAAAATTTGGACTTGTTCAAAATTAAAAGATTTCTGGCAGCTTATATTTAAATTTCTCTCAGAAGCATTAAATATATACACTCTAAAAAAATGGTGCTAAATACCAAAACTGGTTCTTTGGTCGTAACGAGGGGGGAACCTTTTTTGGTGCTATACAGCACCTTAAAAAAATAGGTGCTATATAGTACTTTTGTCAAATGGGGCTATATAGCACCTATATTTTAAGGTGCTCATTGTGTTACTTTACCCTTTCCGCAAATAAAACTGGCATAAGAGTAATGAGAATTAGCTATAAGAACAAGTGCTTACCAGTAGTATTGGTGCTACATAGCACTTTAAACACCCCAAAGAACCACTTAAAAACCTTTATGGTGCTTTAAATGTTCTTTGCACAGTAAAAGTGCTATATAGCACCCTGACCACCTTAAAGAACCACTGAAGAACCACTGAAGAACCTTCATGGTGCTTTAAAGGTTCTTTACACAGTAAGTGCTAAACAGCACCTCAAATACCGCAAAGAACTTCTGAAGAACCACTGAAGAACCTTTTTTTTAAGAGTGTAGAACCTGAGGCAATAATTTTCTATTTTTGGTCTCACACCACAGTCCTTATGTTTTAATAAAAGTAAGATAAATGCGATCGCCTTTGCTATGCTTCTAGCTAGAAGGTTAATATTGCTGAAATGGAAGAAAAAAAAAGAAAAAATAAGCAGTGGTTTATGGAACTACTACACCAACTGACTTTAGCAAAAATATGATATACTGTAAGAGGCTGTACTGATATGCTTTTTCTCATCTGGCAACCTGTTTTAGATCACATAAAGAAGATGGACCCCTCAGTTATTTTAGAAGAGTAGAACATTTATTTTTTTTTAAATTTATTATATTTTTTATTTATTTTATTATAATTATTATAATTGTCTTTCCTTTCCTTATATATGAGAGTAATATATGTTTTACTTAACATTATTTTTCTTTTGTATTTTATTATTAAAATATTTATATATTTTTATAGAACCTAAAAGTATGTGTGTGCGACGAGTTTTGTTTGTTTGTTGTGTAAAAAAAGAAAAAGTGAAAAGCTATTTGTACTGTATGTTTCATATTTAACATGCTCAATACAAAAACCTTTTGAACAACAAAAAAAATGTCAATAAAAAGTCAAAGTTTCAAGGTTAAAAGTTGTTTGAAGGAAGATCAAGGTCCCATAAAGCAATTCCAGAGCATAAATAAACGGCTGAACATAAAAAATAAACACCTGACTCACAAAACATGGAAAACTGCCAATTAGCGGATTTTATTTTACAATCTACTAGGCATGGGACGATAACCGTTTTCAAGGTATACCGCAGTATGGAAAAGTCAAGATTTTCTTATCGCCAAAATTTTCTGCTATACCGTTCCGAAGGTATGAGTAAGATTTATTTACTTTTTTTTCTTTCTTTTTTTTAGGTGTAAATTGTAAAGACATCTGTGTTTTTTTATACAAATGAACTCAATGATTCACTTGAATTACTCAGCCTGACATGTTTACTGTCCCAAAATATTTAAAATGTTTCTCAAAATAAAATATATTGTGTTCCAGTGGAAAAAGGTTTTGTTTTTTTAACCAGACATTTAAAAATAATATATTTTAGAGCAGTGAACACAATACTGTCATACCGTGAAACCGTGATATTTTTATCCAAGGTTATCATACTGTCAGAATCTTATACCAGCCCATGCCTACACTCTACATCTGAGACATCACACTCAGACGAGCTACAAACAGAACACACAGTTATATATGTGTATGTTTTTGGGTATTATCGTTTATTTTGAACCAAGCTTCATTTGTAGATAATTATGCTACATTATTGCTTTTAATTAATCATCAACATGACAGCTGTTTTAAGAGTTTGAGACTAGTATATCTCTGTGTTATCTTATTCCTCACCGTTAAAAATAAAGGAATATTCTGATATTCATTGTACTTTTGCATTCAGAGCAAGAATTACCCAATACTACTAAACTCTACATTCAAGAAATGCTAAGATTTTAACTAAACATTGGGTCAAATACAAAAGTTGAGCTTGAATGTGTCATTTCAATTAAATAAAACAAATATGTGAATAAATAAATAGCCCAACTTTGGGGTTGTCCATATTTGTCCCATAAAAACACCTGTAAATTGGTAGTTTTCTATATTTTTGTGATTCATGTTTTAATTTGAATTATTTTCTTTTGCTCATTTATGCTTCTGAACTGCATTATGGGACTTTGATCTTTCTTCCAACAACTTTTAACCTTGAAATTATTATTATTTACTGACATTTTTCATAGTTTAAAGTGATATATTGTCTGGGTTGGTGTTGTATATTACAGTACAAAAGCCTTGTAATAATCCGCCAGTACATTTTCTGTTATTTTACAGACTTATTTCTCTAGATATTATCACTTATACATTATATGAAACTACTAAAATGTCAATAAATGCTGCTTTGTTCGACTGTAGAGTTGAGTTTTCTACATCAAAAGTCGACAGAGCAACAACATGCAATGCAATTCACAACCATAAATAAACGAAAATGCTTGTGAATCGCCAAATATGTTAATTTAATAATATATTACCTTTTTTTTTTGTCATTTTATACTTGATTTAATTCAGTGATCAATACTTAAGCCTCTGGCAGTGAATATAACTCAAAACGTTAGGAGTTTAGTATTCTTGAACTGCTATTTTTACTTCAGAGGAATTTGTGAAACCTGGTCGGCAGGTTTTGGCACTTGTGCTTAAATAATGAAGATGGTTTTAAAGACACCTGTGCAGTTCACAGATATGCACCAAACACAAATGTAAAAACAACCTAGAGCAGGGGAGCCCAAACCTTTTCTTATGAAGGGCCAAAAACCAAACCTGATTGAGCCTTGTGGGCCAAAGGTAAATATAGTTGCCATGGATAATTTCCTAATTTATTTAATAACGTTTAACAATGACTGGAAAACATTGCCTTATATAAACTAATACAGTATCAGTTTTGACATTTTATAATGAACTTATTACAGTAAAAACAAAAACTCATTTATAACAGAATTACACTAGTTTTTGCCTTGATTTGCTTACCGATGTCTTCTGCATAATACTCTATCCGCTGTATTTACATTTTAAAATAAAAGATTCATTTAATTGAAACATTTAATTTCACTTTGCTCTAAATAAAATAAATAAAAAGCAATAAATCAAACAAAAAAAGGTTGTGTCAAATTATAAATGACAATCTCTGTGTTAAAGGCATTTGCCCCAACCCTCTCCATCATTCTCATTCTTCTCTCAGATGGGACGTGTGGGCCAAATCATAGGTTACAATGGGCCAATTTTGGCCCGTAGGATCTACTTTGGCCATCTCTGACCTAGAGCAACGATTTGAAATGGCAACCAAAGAAGATCTTACGGAAAGCTTGTTTTTGAGGAAGCAAACTCAAATGTGAAACTTGAAGGGGTTGTTCACCGCAACACGTAGACATTTAGCTGTAAGGTAAGCCATCCAAGATATATACATGACGTTCTTACTTCAGTAGAATAATAAATAAACAATTTTTAGCTGAAACTATGTCCTTGGTGCACACTGGGAGTCATAAAACTAAATTCATTCCTGTGGATATCGAGGCCTGCAATCTTTATGATTATTTTTGTTTTGAGGAGAGACTGACTACGTTTATACAATAATACATTTTCCAAAAATTCATTTTCAAGAAAACTAAATAATTTTGCACCAAATACCAAAAAAATATGCATAGTTATATTTATAGTTAAACAGGATGTTTTATTAAAACGAGCTCAAAGTGCATCAAATTAGTTTCTATAGCAACTTTCCATAACTACACACATGAACATGCAGTTCGTTATTTAAGAGGGAACAAAAAATGGAGAATGGGCATTGTTCATTGCGAAGTTAAAGACAGTGTCAATATCAGCGTTAAAAGTCTTGTGAAGTACTTTAAAATGTGTATTTGTATTCGATGTCTGATGTATTCTCAACCGGTCTGAAACACACCAATAGTGTTTTGCTTTATCACCGCTCTGCCAGTGAAAGCGGTTGAGCTTAAGTGCATCAAATGAGAAGTGTCTTGAAAGAGGCGGGGCACGTCAGACACCGGAGAGCATTTGATTGGTTATGATTTGATGAGAAACTGAAGTATGAGGTGACGTCAATAAAACTGTTGATCCATTTAGGCGGAAGAGACAAACTATAAGCTTTACATGTTTATATGAGTTTCATATCTTCTAGACGTGAATTTTGTCACTGTTTCGGAGCAGACTGGCTAATAGATGTCCTTAAAATGAACAATACTGATACTAATTTTAATTTCATAGGACCTTTAAGTCATGTAAGAGCATCTTGTCCTTCAGTTCCTTGTCTAGAAACACTAATGACAGCCTGTTAAAAAACTATTCTGGGTAAGAGTGGAAAGAGACCTGGTGTGTCATTATCAACATCCCTAAACACGAAAAGTCTTGATACTTCATGCTATTCATGCATGTCTGTAATAAGCTATTCAACGTTCAAATTAACGTTTCTACATGTCTTTTGGGGCAGAGTACACAAAGAAAAAAAAACTTGATTTGTGCATCTGTCAGTGCAACTGTACTGTACTCTTAAAGGGATAGTTCACACCCCAAAATAAATAAACAAATTTAAAAAGATATGGGTGGTATAGGTAAAAAAAAGAAAAACTTTTTTTCTTCTGTTGAACACAAAAGAAGATATTTAAAAGAAAGTTGGAAACCCCTGACTTCCAAAGTGTTTGTTTTTCCTACTACACAAGTCGTTGGTTACAGATGTTTAGCTTTCTTCAAAATATCTTCTTTTGTTTTCAAAAGCAGAAAGGTTTGAACCAGTTGAAGCTGAGTAAATGTTTTTTTTTGCATGAACTAACCGTTTTAACTCATCAAATGCATGACATTGTATGCAAATGTCCTTTGTTTTCATTTTCATTGGGTCCAAGGGGCCAGTCAATGACGCAATCAGGCAACTAATCACATGCTTGGATATGTTAATTCATCCACACACTAAACACATTCTTGCTTTATGCAAAGCTAATCCCTTTTGCATAATGTAAATGAATTAAAGTGTAACATTAGTTTTAAATTATAGGCCTGTCACAATATCTATTTTTGTGGTACAATATATTGCACCAAAATACATTGTGATATATGATATTATTGTCATTTTAAGACCATTTTAACACTATAATAGCATCAAAATGCGAGTTCACTCTTCCAAAGAACACATAATATTTGATTCTTATATATTTCATTTACTAATAGTCATTTTAGCAATTTATTAATTTGTCATTGGAATCAGAATTTGAAAACGCACATCCTAAATAATAATTAATAATAATAATAATAATAATAATAATAATAATACAGGGTACATACACATTTTAACTACTAAAATTCAATGACTTTTCCAGGACTTTAAGTAAATTTTCATGACCTTATATTTCATGTAATGTCTATGAATACATGTTAAATAATAGGAAAAACGATGCATGTTCAAAGTTATTTCAGCAAATCATAAAACATGCAACGATCTATTTAGTTAAAATGAATCTTTATATCTATGTAAAATGTATTTAGATAATGTTCACACAGCACTAATAATGTGAGAGCATGTGTTTGGCCATGGACAGCAAAGAAGTGAAGACAACTAACCTATATTTAAGTATGCAGACATTTGTTAAACTATTTTCCATGACTTTTTTTTTTTTTCTGTTTTCCCAAAACTTTTCCAGGACTGGAAAATGCATGTCGATATTCCATGACTTTTCCAGGTTTTTCATGACCTTATGAACCCTGATAATAATAAAAAATAAATAAATAAAAATAAATAATAATAATAACAGTAATAATAATAATAATAATAATAAATGTTAACAATAAAGTGCAAGGCAAAAGTAACTAGAGAAACCATAACCATACTGACACCTCCAATAGAGATAGAGAGGCTGCATCAGCTAAAACTCGGCTAGAATTGTTTTTTTCTTTTTAATGTTTAGGCTATACAGCGGGAAAAATAAGTGTTGAACAAGTCACCATTCTTCTCATAAAAAATATTTCTAAAATTGCCATCCATATATGCAAAGAAAAGAAATTGAATTAGTCCATAAATGAAGTTATGCCTTATAAAATGAAATGGCACAAAAATGTATTGAACACATGAAAAAAGGAAGGTGTAGAAAGACAGTGAAGGCCCAGTAAGCAGCTGAAATCTCTTAGTAGTTCTTCAGCAATCCTCTGCCTTTTATCAGTGTAAATTAATATTAGCTGCTTCAGTCCAACGTCTACATTATGAAGATGAAACCAGAGTGAACATTACAGCAAGACACATCCAAAACACAACCAAGGAAACTCTCAAACGCATTCAGAGAAAGAAAATCAAGCTGTAGAATGGCCCAGCCAGTTACCTGACATGAACCCAATAGAAGATACAAATTAAAGATCAGATTTGATAGACGAGACTCACAGAACCATCAAGATGTTTGACTCTGTTAAAGTCTGTGAAGAACTCATGTGACTTCATTCTCCATATGAGAGGCTGCCATCACCAAGAAAAGCCTTTTTATATAAAGTAAGTAATACATTTCAGTAGTTCAGTACTTTCTCCTTGTGTTATTTCATTGTTATTACACAGAACTCATTTATCAGATTTATTTTATGTTTGAATTGCTTTTGCCAAAATCTGGCTTAATTCCATGTCAACAGCTCCTTTGGAAATATTATTTAAAAAAAGCCTGATGTGTTCAATACTAATTTTCCCCACTGTATATTGCAACACCAAAAACGATTGCGAACATGTCCATGTGTTGTGCGATAAGTCAACATTTTGATTATTGTGACAGGCCTTCTAAATTATGATTACAAATATATATCATTCAAGACTAAACATAAAAGAAACTGCATGTCTAATCGCAGATTTCACTACTAGACTAAACAAGGTCAGTGTGTAAAGAGATTGAGGTCATAATGAAACAAGCTCATGAAACCTTGCAAAAACGCCCCACATTTATGGCTTTCTCTTGCACAAACGTTACAAAGCGCACACACACACACAAATGCAGACGAGTGGCTTGTGGCTAATTCAATGTTTACTTCTTTAAAGTTAGCAGAAAGTGTTAAATGAACAATATATATATATATATAAAAAAGGCCCAACATTAATGCAACACATGGCGTCTCAAACAGGACAAACTATATAAAAACAGAAGGTCAGAGGTTTCTGTACCAGACACAATGCCAAAAATAAAACTGAAGCTGAAGTCGAGAGGGGCTGAAAGAGACGACACTGGAAAAAAATAATGATTCATTGGATTTACTACACTTTGTAAAGATTTTTTTTTTTTAAGGTGAGTGGTTGCAAACTATTTATACGAGCTGAATTAAGATAAACAAATAAAATTTAGTAGTGTTCAACTTCATTTGTTTAAATTCAGCCCATAGAAATTGTTTGCAATCACTTACCTTCAAAAAAAGACGTAAATCATCAAAATGAATCGTTTTCTTCAGTGTAGCTGAGGAGAGACTGGATTTAAAACACCTCACGAGAATGAGCACGGTTATGGTCGGCTTATTATTTTTATATCTAGCAAGGTTTTATTAGAAAAAAAGTGCATTCTATCATCAACTGACGGAGAATGGAGAGAATCAAGCAACGAGGAGAGCTCAAAATATATATTGCAATCATGATTGACAGCCGAATGGACCAATGAGAGCACTTCTTGAGTGAAAAAGGGGGCAGGGCATAACACATACATTTCTAAACTTAACTTAAGCAGAATCTCACAATTCGATTCTCCCCATTTTCCAACAGCCAGCCAACTTTCACATGTCAGGCATGTGATGAACATTTCTTTGTCAGTTGCGCAAACCTCTTACTTGGCAGTAAAGTGCAGAGGACAGACGGTCTAATGAGAGAGAGAGAGGACAAAACAAAATACAATCAATCAAACAATCAATGGAGTCTGATTGACTCAAGACTTTCGATCACTTTATCTGTGCTGCTCCTAACGTCAATATATTTACACACAGCCAACCATTTTAACGCTCGCTCGCTCAAACGCATCAAATCATCTGCATGATAAAGATCCGTGTACCAGGAGAACTAAAAAGCAGCTTTTGATACCACACACGCACACAGCTTTCCGACATTCGGTTGAATTCATGATCAAAACACAAACCCTCCCAAGCAATCGCACACAGACTCACGACAACAATCACGCGTCTCACTTCAACCAAACAAAATCTGACGTCCTTTTTTTTTTAAAAAGTCTCACAGAGCATCTACTTTTTACAAATAAAAATATCGGTTAAGTGAGTTAGATCATATAGAACATACAGCAAAAAAAAACATTTGTTACCTTTTCCCGCCATTCCTATGACACATCACAGCATTGGTCTTCCTTAACAGTCTCAACCTCCGACCGATCACGGCGGAGAGCTACAGGCATTACCCAGTAAGCATATTCTTTAATCTTGCAACCAATAAAGAAAAGAAAAAATGAAAGAAAGAACAGGAAAGGCTTGAATAAAATCACCAACAACCACAATCAGGCGACGAACAAACAAAACAAACCAACGTTCAGTCATACAGACTACACTGAGTTTACTGCTTAAGTGCTGTATACTAAGACGACTGTCGTTCACGATGTAGAATATGAATATTTTTCCATTGTTGGGAAGACCTGCATTTCTAAAAGAGAGAGGTTAAACTGCATTGTGTTTTGAAATGTAGACCTTTTGTGAACCCGTAGAACCTTTGCGAGAGCAGCGGAGTCGATAAAGAGTCAGACTGGTTAGTGCCGTTGAAATCTCAATGGCGGACTGTCATTTTGATCGTTGTGAAACTGAGGTGGATCCGGAAAATGCTTTTGTGTCCTTGAGATCTAATAATCCTGTTTGGTCACGAGTGCTAGTGGCAAGTAGCTTTGTAGTATCAGTTTTGTATCACGCGCACACACATTAATGTTGAGTTCCAGCTTTTATTATGATAATTAGATGTCCCTCCATCTGTTTTCACAGTACTTAGTTTTTGTGTTTCAGTGGTGTGGAGCGCTGCCCTGCCGCAGGTACGAGTCCTCGTGCGCGCAGTGGTTTATCGGCTCGCTCTTGAACAGGGCAGGGGGCGGAGGCAGGACAGAAGGCTGCACTGTGATCGGCTGAGGGGCGTGGCTTGTCATTGGGACGTGTCCTGTGTGATGGACAGGAGTGTGGGAGTGGTGTGCGGTCTGCATGTGTAAGTGGGTGAAGCCGTGAGCGGTGACTGCTGGACTGATCATCACCGAGCCCACGGGCATCGGCTGAGCAGCCTGGGTTGGGCTAGGGGTGTGGCTTGATGAAGGGGCGTGGCCCGTAAGGTGAATGGGAAGGCTCATGGGGGCGGGTTGAAGGCTCACCGGGCTGGTGACCCGGAAACACTTCTCTCGGTGTGCTTTGAGCATGTTGGAAAAGCGGAAACGCTGGCCGCAGATTTCGCATGGGTACGGCTTTTCTCCGGTGTGTGTGCGCCGGTGCCGCTTCATATTGGGCCGACTGGTGAAGCTCTTCCCACAGATCTCACAGATGAACGGCTTCTCACCTGAATGGAGACGAGAGAGGTTATCTTCCTTTCATTCGCTGACAGTTGTTGCATGTTTAAAGCCGCGGGTGTTATTACAGAGAACATCTGGGAGTGATTAACCACCGGGGTTTTACTGTGTCTGCTACAAGGTTAGACTTAACCAACTGGACCAATAGGAACAGACGCATAAACCATCCGAAAGACTGAAATTACACATGAGGAACAGCCACTGGGGCACTCCAAGTGTATAAATAAACATAATTAAGGGAAAGTTTTATTTTAAAGAAGCTTTTTTCAGCCAAGTCTTAATAAAAACATTAAATAAATGCATACAAACAGATATTATTAGTACATTAAAACACACACTATTGTGTTAATTACCCGATATTAACATTAATTCTTAGTGAACCCAATCACAAGTGATCATCTGAGATTCTTTACTTGGTTTTAACATGCATTCATATTAGAGCTGTGGTGAAAAATACTTCCTTTAGCGACTCTGAGATTTTCAAAATGCGTCTCTATTCTATCTTGACTCGATACTGAGCTTAGTTTATAACAGAAGATGGCGCTGTATGCTTAACAAACAACTGTACTCTGCTTGTAGCCAATTCCGTACAAATAACAATCAAGGCTAAAATTATCATTTAAACAGTTAGGAAAGGTTGAACTGAATTTTAAGATTGTTTATAGTGACCTGTGTTTACAATAATCTCATGACATAAAAGTCAATTTACTACAGCCTAACGCACAAGCTCTGTTTGTTGTTAGTAATTGTGTATACAGTAAAAAAATAAAAAAAAAAACTACCATAAAGCCCCGTCTTCTGTAAAAAACGATCCTAAAGCACCGTCTGCTGTCACAAACTTGCCCATACCTTTTCAACCCTCCCGTATTTCCCGGGATTCTCCCGTATTTTACAGTTCGATCCCCCTATCATCCTGTAAAGGTATTTTCCCGTATTTCTCCCGTATTTTCAGTCTTTCTCTGCAGGGTGTCAATAAACATTAAAGAGCCGATCCTCCCTATATGCAACACATACCGCCGAACCACCAGGGGCCGCCCCTTGCTCTTAAATGTGAGTCTGTTCTGTGCTTTCGTGTTTTTTTTAGGCATGAAACACTTTGAAATAAATATGAAAACGGTGGGATTCCCTTTCACCGTCGCTCCACCTATGCAATCCTCAAAACAGTCATGAAGCGGCGTGTGACTGTCAGACGTGCTCCATAGTGATAAACAGACGCTGTTTCCCAAACGGATTCTGTACATGTGATCTGAAGCAGAGTGAAAGTCTGGGTTTTGTGTGCATGCTTGAACAGACATATACACATAATTAATAATAATAACATCTAAAGATGTCGATCTTGATGGGTTTTTTTTTTTCAAACGCAACTACTTTTGTCCTAAATAAGCATAAGTTAGGAAAGCAATCAAATGCTTTCATTATAACATTATTATAATGTATTTTAAAGTGACACCTTTGTTATTTAATGTAATCAAATGAAAAATTGTAATAAATGAGATTCATTCGTTGCTCTTTAACCAGAATTTGTAAGTTATACAGTGAAGAAAAGGTTATTGAGATTAGATAATTCTATTTATTTAATAATGTTAATTATCTGACTTTTTTGGGGGGTGGTGGTATCCCTTATTTTCACATCCCAATGTTGACATGTATGAACTAGCCTAGAGTGCCATCTACTGATAAAAACAACCCTAGAGTGCCATCTGTTGTAAAAAAAAAAAAAAAACTAGCCAAGAGCGCCATCTGTAGTTAAAAAGTCATCTAGAGCACCATCTGCTGTTAAAAACTAAGCTCAGAATCAATTCGAGAAAGAAACGTGAAGCAATTTCTCTTGGACAATTTTTCACCACAGCTCTACTCAAATGCATCTATTTGACTGCTTGTTTGGAGATCTCATTAAGACCTTTCCCTCTTGTTGTTTTACACTCTAAAATCACTTTTGCCTTGCCCAAGTATCATTGAATGAATTAACCCCATGTCCCACAGCTTACAAAGAGCATGAATACACACTAGTAAAAGGATGTGGACAATAAATACAAACTCTCACAAGTAAAATCATGTGGTAAGTGGACTAGCCACCATCGGTGATGGACGGTGGCATCATCTATCGACCCAACCCTAATATACATATACAGTACTTGTGAACTTAAGTATCAAAACACATAGCATGCTGTAAAAGAGAGTGAGGATATTGTGTGATTACACTAGCCAATAAAAAAAAGCTGTGATCATTTACATTCATTTCAGCCAAAGCTAAATTAAAGTTTGTTTTTCTATAGAGATTGAAAATCCATTGAAATAAGCTGACTAGAAGCAAGACGATATGGTAAATAAATAACATGGCCTCTATATTTACAACATGTTTGTGTTGGTCTGGCTATCAGAATATATCGTTATAATGCAACGTCTATTTTAAAATAAAATTAAGTTCCAAATATTAAAGAAATTGTGTTTTGCTCATTCAAATTAATCAAACAGATCGGTGGATATGTGTGTATGTGTATATATAGTTTATTTCATTATTATTTTAGTTCACTTCATTCCTTGTTCTTCTTTTTTTATTATTACTGTTATTATTATGATTACAACTAAACTTGTAAATGTTGTTGTTACCCACATGTTTTTGTCCTTCTCTTTCATGTTTTCTTTTTTGTTCTTTATCTAATTAGTTTGATCACTCCTATACACCCAGACACACAACAAGACTTATAAACACTGAATGCTGTTGCCAGACAGTTCATAGATTTGGCTGTATGTTGAATGAATGTTTATTTTACTAGGTTAAAAAAACATAGCGATCAAGATCTCATTGACAAGGGTGACCTGCCCAAGAGGTCTGCAGCACATGCACATGTGGCATGTACAGTATGTCACAAAAGTGAGTACACCCCTCACATTTCTGCAAATATTTATTTATATCTTTTCATAGGACAACCCTGCAGAAGTGACTCTTTGACACAATGAAAAGGAGTCAGTGTAAAGTTAGTTTAGCAGTGTAAATTTAGTGTCCCTTCAAAAAAACTAAAAATACAGCCAATAATAGCTGAACCCCTGGCAACAAAAGTGAGTACACCCCTTAGAAAAAAATTGAAAAGATAATATTTTGTGTGGCCACCATCATTTTCCAGCACGGCTTTAATTCTGTTGGACATGGAGTTGGCCAGAGCTTCACAGGTTGCCACTGGAATCCTCTTCCACTCCTCCATCACAACATCACCAAGGTGGTGGACGTTTGACACCTTGTGCTCCTCCACCTTCCTTTTCAGGATGCTCCAGAGGTGTTTTAAGGGGTTTAGGTCTGGAGACATGGTTGGCCAGTCCATCACCTTTACCCTGAGTTCCTTTAGCAAGCCAGTGAGGTGTATTTGGGGTCATTATCATCCTGAAACACTGCTTTATGGCCCAGTTTCCGGAAAAAGGGGATCATGCTCTGCTTTAGTATGTCACAGTACTTGTCAGAATTCATGTTTTCCTCATTGAATTGTAGCTTCCCAATGCCAGCAGCACTCATGCAGTCCCACATGATGACACTTCCACCACCATGTTTAATGATAGACAAGACACACTTTTGTTTGTACTCCTCACCTGGTTGCCACCACACACGCTTGACACTATTTGAACCAAATAGGTTTATCTTGGTCTCATCAGACCACAGGACATGGTACCAGTAATCCTGGTCCTTAGTTTGAATGTCTGCGGCAAATTGTTTGCGAGCTTTCTTGTGCATCTTTAGAAGAGGCTTCCTTTGAGGACAACCATGCAGACCAATTTGGTGCAGTGTGCGGCGTACGGTCTGAGCACTGACAGGCTGACCTCCCATCCCTTCAATACCTGAAGCAATGCTGGAAGCACTTATCTGTCTTTTTTCAAAGACAATCTTTGGATGTGACGCTCAGAACGTGCACTCAGCTTCCTTGGCTGACCATGGCGAGGCCTGTTCTGAGAAGAACCTGTCCTCTTAAAGCATTGAATGGCCTCGGCTGCAGCACAGTTTCAGAGTGTTGGCTATCTTCTTATAGCCTAGGCTTTATGCAAAGTAACAATTTATTTTTTCAGGTCTTCTGAGAGTTGTTTGTCATGAGATGCCATGTTGAACTTTCAGTGGTCAGGTTGAGAGAGTGGAAGAGCTTTTAGACCAAATTTAACTCACCTTCTATCTGGAAACACCTGAGACAGTGTAAAACTAATGAGTCACATGCCACAGGGGAAGGAAAATGTCTAATTGTGCTCAATTTGTACATTTTCACTTAGGGGTGTACTCACTTTTGTTGCCAGGGGTTCAGCTATTATTGGCTGTATTTTTAGTTTTTTTGAAGGGACACTAAATTTACACTGCTAAACTAACTTTACACTGACTCCTTTTCATTGTGTCAAAGAGTCACTTCTGCTGTGTTGTCCTATGAAAAGATATAAATAAATATTTGCAGAAATGTGAGGGGTGTACTCACTTTTGTGACATACTGTATATAGTCTGTACTGACATTTCTCCTATCAGCACAATAACAATATAAAAAATATATAAAACAAACTGCACAAATGTTGCTGGGCCTTGCTTATGCTTGTAAATGGTTTTTTTGCAGAGACCATTAGGTTTATCTTTTTTGTTATCATAATTCGTTATCATTTTAAGCATTTCCAAATATTTTAGGGCGCCACAACAGATAAGAATGTGTCAAAATATGTGTGAAAGAGCAAAAAGGCCAGTCTGTTCTCTCTCTCTCTCTCTCTCTCTATAGTTGTGTAAATGTAAAGGGGCACTGTGTTTGTTTGTGCAGCTCACCTGTGTGTGTCTTCATGTGCTCGTCGAAATACTGCTTCATGTTGAAGTCTTTGCCACACCACTGGCACATGAACTGCTTGTGTCCGATGTGGATGCTCATGTGAGAGCGCAGCTGGTATTTGTACTGGAACCTCTCGTCGCAGTTCTACACACACACGCACACAGAAATAGACAGCGTGTGGGTGGATGCCGTTTCTGCCTTCAAATCAGGAGCAGACTGAAGCAATCCCAACGTTGCAGTATGACCATAATAACCCGTCATTACAGTTCATACGCCTGTCATTAACATGCTATTTATAGGAATCAGGCCAATCCCACTCATTCAGACTCTCTCACTCTGCATCCTTAAGGGAAACCAGTGTGCCCCACCCGGACCACCCTCACAAGACCAACACCCCATAACGTGTTTACAAAAAAAGATGCCCCAAAAGTGATGACAAAAATCAGAAGAGTCCAAAAAGACACCGAAAGTAATAAATTAGGACAGAGCAAACTCATCCTGACAGTGACACTAGTTTTCATGGAGCAAACTCATCCTAACAGTGACACTAGTTTTCATGGAGCAAACTCATCCTAACAGTGACACTAGTTTTCATGGAGCAAACTCATCCTGACAGTGACACTAGTTTTCATGGCAAGTAGTTCATATGTCCACATTAGGAGTGTTTAGTCCTTAGATTATCATTATTTTGCTTAATTATTTGCAAAATCTGATCTATAATTCAGTTTTAAACTATTTCAGTAGGAAGGCAAAGGCTTGCTACCCTCAGTCCAAAACTAGTACACCCAAATTTATATGAAGAGGAAAAATCAAGAGAAAATATATATATTTAGAAATTTTGCAGGTTGTAATTTTGTTTGCAATATTTTGCTTGAATTTAATTGTATTATCTTTCTATTTCTTTTCTTTGGTGACTAAAATATTATTTTAATAAATATATGGGTAAAGTAAATCTGTTTTGTCTAAATTCACCAAAATACATTGCCTATATTCACTGAGAAGTGGGTAAAAATAGTCATTTTCAAAATGGGTTGTCCTCAACTGTGCTGAGCACTGCACTATATTTTATTGCCACTCAAATTGTGATGAATTTGAAATGCATATTATTGATGCAACCACCATCTTTAAATCAACAGTTTCACATTTCTTGGTCACTTTTAATTAATCTGTTATGTACGATGCTTAATGGGATTGTAGTTCTTTCCCTCATTAAAAGTCTTGTATTTCTTCTATTTCTATTTTGATTCCAAACAAAGCTTGTAATGACTAGCCATGTAAATGGGCTGATTTGGTTCATGGCTCATAACTCTTTAACATTTAGATGCTTTAAAATCCTCTGAGAAACAATTACTGTGAAAAAAATGTGTGGACAATCAATAGCATTTCAGCTTTGAAGAAAATAAACAAATAAACAAAAACATTAAATTACCACTGAAATAACACCTATTTGTCCTCAAATATGGTTAAAAAGTCATCAAATATAGGTAAACACTTATGTGTTTAGTCATGTTCATGTCTCCATAGTAGACCATGCAGAATCAGAAAGAAAGGCCAAAAGTGTTATTCGAGATTGAATTTGAGAGATATTTGAAAAATAATTAGTGTAATTTGTGAACACTGCCTGACAAAATTCTTGTCATTGATACCAGTTGTAAAAGCAACAAATAATAATTTGACTTCTAGTCGATCATTTGGAAAAGTGGTATTTTTCCAATGAATCTGTTAAACTACATCTCAATCATCACAAACACCGCAGAAGACCTATTGGAACCCACATGGACATAAGATTCTTACAGAAATCAGTCAAGTTTGGTGAGGGAAAAATCATGGTTTGGGGTTACATTCAGTATGGGGGCATGTGAGAGATCTGCAGAGTGGATGGCAGTATCAACAGCCTGAGGTATCAAGACATTTGTGCTGCCCATTACATTACAAACCACAGGAGAGGGCTAATTCTTCAGCAGGTCAGCGCTCCTTCTCATACTTCAGCCTCTATATCAAAGTTCCAGAGAGCAAAGAAGGTCAAGGTGCTCCAGGATTGGCCAGCCCAGTCACCAGACATGAACATTATTGAGCATGTCTCGTGTAGATGAAGGAGGAGGCATTGAAGATGAACCCAAAGAATCTTGATGAAGTCTGGGAGTCATGCAAGAACGCTTTCTTTGCAATTCCAGATGAATTTATTAAGAAGCAAAGTATAAGCAAAGTCAGACCTTTCTGTCCTAATTAAATAATTAAAAATCAAGGCATGATCATATTTTATTTTGGTAAAATAAGTGTAATCTGGAGGCCTTTGCCTTGCATATAAGCCCCTTCTAATACCAAATGATCAACTAGAAGTCAAATTATTATTTGTTGTTGCTAAAACTTGGAGAAGCGACTGTACTGGTAATGTATGTGAAGCTTTTTATTTTACAGTTATTAACCGTATTGTGATATGTAGTTGGTGCAAATGGTGCGTTGCTGTACTTTTTTTGTGCTATTTATTATTCAATAATTTATTGCATTGTGATGTCAACGGTGGCGAATGAGATTCCCCTCACAGGGATTAATAAAGTTGTCTACTGCTACTGTTAAAGCAGGAACTTAAATGCTAAAAAGTCAGCAAAGCCTCAAAAATCAAATATGTATTTCAGCCCAAACGCACAGAGACTCTCGTCACAGACTGACAAAACCTTTCAGAATAGCTCATTCAGTCCTGCTAATGTAAATAGAGCAAAACATACGAGCAAACAAACACAACAAACTAAAAGAGCTGACTTTATTCACTCTCCTATTCAAATATACAGAAATACAGTGTTGTTTGTTCACGTAAACGCTCTCCGTGTGGACGTTTCACACCGTTTACCAAAAACAAACTCAAGCAAATATAGAGAGGCTGGAAACACACACATTTATGAATATAATTATAACTTTAATATTGTTTGTTTAATACTCTATTGCTGTTTAGAAATGGGTTTGAGTTTTTAAATCGCACATTAGTCTTTTTTTTATTTACGAACTGAATAAAACACCACTGAAGATTTAAAAATACAGCAGTTAAACCCACAAATGAATATTCAAGAGGGGAAGAGCATGTTGCCAGTTGAAGGGACTGTAAATACCAAATATAACATAATAGCTGGACCGCGGTTATGGAAAAATCTGTGGCATAAGATTAAAATGGCACATTCCATTTTTTACATCACTTTTAAAAACTCACCTGTTTGATCTGACCTACTAATATCTTACTGTTTTTATTTGTCTTGACTATTACTCAGTTTATAAATGTTTACTGTTGTTTCTCTTGTCGTTTTTAGGTTCAGTCTGTTTTACTGCTCCGTATGTTGGATTTTGGTCACACTGTAAAACACTATCTGTTAATTAACAGTTTCTGTATTTACTGTTGTAAATTGCATTATTGGATGCTGATCTTTGCTCTGTCGACTTTTGACGTTGACGAATTCACCTCTACAATTTAACAAAGTGACTTTTATTGACATTTTAGTAGTTTTAAATAATATAAATGTATAAGAAATGTTATATATAGAGAAATAAGTCTGTAAAATAACAGAAAATGCACTGGCAGTTTAGTACAAGGTTTTTGTAGCAAAATAAAAAACACTAACTCAGACAATTTAGCACTTTAAACAGTTAAAAATGTTTATAAGAATCACTTTTTGGAACTTTTCAAGGTTAGAAGTTGTTGGGAGGAAGGATCAAGGTCCCATAGTGCAATTCAGAAGCATATATAATCAGGGGAATTTTTTTTTAAAAATGAATCGCAAAATACAGAAAGCTGCTAATTTAGGGATGTTTTTTACAGTGCAGTCAGTCGGTGGACGTTTTAAATGTGCTTCATGAACTTGAACAGCTTAAGAAAAGGGTGAAATAAAGAGACCCTTCTGAGGATAAATAAAGAATATGTAGAGCAGTGGTTTTACTTCAAAAGCCAAGTTAGACATTGGACATCAAAACCCCAACTGTACCATCCTCATAACCTCATAATATAATAAATGTACTGTCCTTTTTTTCCCCATCAGACATTTTTAGCCCTCCTGTGAAAATTATAAATCTTCTTCCAATATTTCCTTAGTGATGTTAAATAGAGATTTTTTCAACACATTTTAAAACACAATAGTTTTAATAACAAATTTCTTTTGTCTTTGCCATGTTGACAGTATATAATATTTTCAGGGTTCATATACATTTTTACTACTTAAATTCAATGACTTTTCCATGCCTTTCAAGTAAATTTTCATGACCTAATGTTTCATGTAATGTCTATTTATACGTGGTAAATAATAAGAAAAACGATGCAAGTTCAAAGTTATTACAGCAAATCATAAAACATGCAACAATCTATTTAGTTTAAAAATCTTTATATCTATGTAAAACGTATTTAGATAATGTTCACTCAGCCCTAATAATGTGAGAGCATGTGTTTGACCATGGACAAAAAAGTAAAGACAACTAACCTTATTTAAGTATACAGATATTTGTTCAACTAATTTTTATGACTTTTCTAAAACTTTGTGTGTTTTTCCAAAACTTTTCCAGGCCTGGAAAATATTATGTCATAAATCAATGACTTAATGACAATGACTAATGACTAAATCAAAGTTTTTCATGACTGTTATTAAGATTTAGTAAAATACTAATATACACTTTAAAGTGCAACTTAGAGGCGTAATTAAGCTAATGAGGTAAACAATGGTTTGATCTGTAGCCAATTGAATTTTTTTTTTTAAGGGGGCTAATAATATAATATACCTTAAAAACATTTAAAAGGGCTTTTATTCCAGCCAAACTAAAATAAATAACTAATAAATACTTTCTCCAGAAGAAAAAAAAACTAATTGGAAATATGTGAAAATTTGCTTCCTCTGTTAAACAAAAATTGGGAAATATTTGAACAAGAATGAGGGCTGATAATTCTGTCTTCAACTGTGAGTGAGATTTCCAAGCGACACTGACCTAGAAAAAGTATATGAATTTCTAATCATTACTTTTTTGTATTGCTAATATAGAACACAATTCGACAGAAATAAAAATGACTTGGCATTTTTATAATTGTTTTAGTCTCACTCATAAAAAAAATAAAAACTGCTTTTATTCTAGCTGAAATAAAACAAGTAAGACTTTCTCCAGAAGAAAAAACAATCTAGGAAGTACTGTGACAATTCCTTGCTCTCTTAAACATCATTTGAGAAATGATTTATTTATTTATTTATTTATTATTTTGGCTTCAACTGTACATGAACTGAACATGTTTCACACTAATTAAACTTCACACCTGACTGTTAATGATTGCCCCTTTTTTTTGTAAAGCTACTTTCTGACATTTTTATAATTGTTGAAATAGTGTGAAAAGCAGTGTCCATACCTCACAGCGGAAGGGTTTCTCTCCTGAATGCTGCAGCGAGTGCACTTTGAGGGACATGCTGCGCTTGAAAGACTTTCCACAGGTTTCACAGGTAAACGGCATGTCCTTTGTGTGAGCTGGAGACAGACAGAAGAACCTTTATCTCATGTTTTTTGTAGTATATGAGTGAGTTTAAATGCACATTCTTAACCTGATTACGCTTAATAAGCCGACAATGAAAGCGGTCATGCAGACCATATCCTCTATTGAACTGAGAATAAACTGATCGGCACAGCTAGATTTAGCAGGTTTTGTCTGAAAAGTAAATGCATTAAGCTGCTTTCTGTTGGTTTATTGAAGACGGCAAGTGTGAAACGTGACAAAAACGGTTTGTTACTGTAAAATTAGGCATCTACAGTAATGTATTTTTGTTTTAAACATGTTTTGTACCGGTTTTGCCTGGCATCCACATTACTCTAGTATCTTTGACTTGTGAAAAAGCTGAAGACCCAACTTTTCATCTAAATAAGCTCCATTTCAGCGTAGATGAGTTAAAATGTAGACTAGAGGTGTGAATATTTGCAATTACTCTCTGATTGGTCTTCTGGACTATTGCATATCATACTCTGATAGACAAGCAGACTGTAAGACTGTAGACTGCAAGTACAGACGCTAGGATACTGTATGTGCATGCCCAGCGAGTGTGAATGGTTATGTATCATTCTGTTTAAGCTGTACAGTGTGTACAAAATCTGTACAGAACAAACAAAATGCACTAGAGTAAATAAAAACTTTTTACACTGTACATTTTACCCAGGCATTTTTGGCACACACGCACATATTTTGCTAGCTTTTCTGCCACCTACTGTTTGTGCAATGGTTATATCAGGACGATACGTAATAGTCCAGAAGAACAATAAGAGAGCTGCTGTATCTGAAATCCCCTATACCCTCATTCCCTATTTCCTACATTAGTCCACTAATATAGTTCACTTCAGAGGAGGGAATGAAAGGACTGAGTGAATTTGAGCACCGTTTGATTGTGTTTTACAGCTTGATAAATCCTTCCGATTCTCCATCAGACTCAGTGATAGTTATTTAACACAGAGCGAGCTGTCTATTACTAATGAAAGTATTTCAAGGTAGGGCTGCAAAATATATTGTTTCAGCATCGATATTGCAATGTGCGAATCTGCAATAGTCACATTGCAGGATCTTAAGCAATTTCAAGTAAATTTAAACCATTTGGACACAAGAATATATATTTTTGAATATAGATTACTGTGTTATTTATATGATGAAGACTATACAGTGTTAATTTTTGGTAATTTAATGAATTTCTGTACGTCAATACTGTTAGACTCCACCAAAACCCATAAAGTGCTGTTATATATATATAAATATTCATTCATTCATTTTCTTTTTGGCTTAGTCTCTTTATTAATACTTAATTAAATACTTAATAATTAACATGCAACCTCCTCACAGAAATGACCCAGCTGAGGCTCGAACCAACGACCTTCTTGCTGTGAGGCGGACGTGCTACTCACTACGCCACCGTGGCGCCCAGTGTGTGTGTGTGTGTGTATATATATATATATATATATATATATATATACACACAGACACACACACACACACACACACACATTAATTAAATAATGTTTTATTTTGAAACTTTCACTGACAGGATTCTGCTATTTGGCTGCCATCTTGTGGTCAGGCGCTTAAACAGTGGGTATTTTCTAGCTGTTGAGTGTACATTTATTTGCACACTCGTTATTGGAGTGCATTGTGGAATTGACTGAGTGCACTTCTTTCGGACACAAATGGCTGCTCCCTCAAATAGTGCACTATTTAAAGGTATGGAGCGGTTTCGAATACAGCCAGTGATTGTGGATAGCCATGATTTGATCAAGTCGGATTTTAGTTGACCTACACCTAAACGAAACACTAGCGACACCAAACTAAATTGTCATCCTTCGCATTTTCAACATGATCCGTTTTATGATATGCGTTTTAAAACAAAAGTGAACTACTGTAAACCGCACCTAAGAGCAAACCTTCTCCATAAGGATAAAGGAAAAACTCAAGACGCTTTGTTGACCCACAGAATAATCAAAATGTGTTCTCATTTCAGGCAACAGAAGTGGTATATTCATTCATTTATTTTCTTTTTGGCTTAGTCCCTTTATTAATCTGGGGTCGCCACAGCGGAATGAACCGCCAACTTATCCAGCATATGTTTTACGCTGAGGATGCTCTTCAAACTGCAACCCAACCCTGGAAAAACCTCACACACTCCTCCATTCACACACATACACTATAGCCAATGTAGCTTATTTAATCCACCTGAACCGCATGTCTTTGGAAACCCACGCGACCACAGGGAGAACATGCAAACTCCACACAGAAACGCCAACTGACCCAGGTAGGGCTCAAATCAGCAATGTTGTTGCTGTGAGGCGATCGTGCTACCCACTGCACCACCGTGACACCAAAAGTGCTATAATCAAAACCAAAAAATGCTGGTGATAGTCTATACCAGGGATCACCAATCTCGGTCCTGGAGGTCCGGTGTCCTGCAGGGTTTAGCTCCAACTTGTCTCAAAACACATGCCTGGATGTTTCAAGTATACCTAGTGAGAGCTTGATTAGCTTGTTCAGGTGTGTTTGATTAGGGTTGGAGCTAAATTCTGCAGGACACCGGACCTCCAGGAACAAGTTTGGTGACCCCTAGTCTATCCAGTATGAGCTGTACATTTATTTTGTCACGACACATGATAAACTCAGTCAAAAGTACATTACCTTTGAGTGCATGCGGTTTACTCTCATTGCCGTTTTATTGGTTTACATCTAAAGAGGTTATTTCAGTAAGGTGATTTGTGAGTTATTAGCATATTTCAGTGTTCTCACACTTCGATGAACAGCAGATTCAAGGACATTATAAAGCAGCATTCGTTTTAAATCAAGCACCTTTGTTATGCACACCCTTAGCATATGTAGCATCATGAATGTCCATAACATGTACTTTACAATTCACTTACACTGAATATTTAAGTTCCAATTGTCAAAGTAATGGGCGTCACGGTGGCGCAGTGGGTAGCACGATCACCTCACAACAAGAAGGTCGCTGGTTCGAGCCTCAGCTGGGTCAGTTAGCATTTCTATGTGGAGTTCTGCCCGTGTTTGTGTGGGTTTCCTCCGGGTGCTCCGGTTACCCTCACAAGTCCAAAGACATGTGGTATAGGTGAATTGGGTAAGCTAAATTTTCCATGGTGTATGAGTGTGTATGGGTGTTTCCTAGTGATGGGTTGCAGCTTGAAGAGCATCCGCTGCGTAAAACATATTCTGGATAAGTTGGTGGTTCATTCCACTGTGGCGATCCCAGATAAATAAAGCGACTAAGCTGAAAAGAAAATGAATGAACGAATGTCAAAGTAATTTTCAAAAATGTTCACTTTAATCAAATGTTGAATTCAATGCTGGAAATATTTCAGTATTGCTGAAATATTGCTAAAGTGGTCATTGTTTATCAGTGTTACTGAACAAGATTTAAACGTAAGATTTTTAATTGAAGAATTTGTCAATTTTTTTCGTTCTGTTTCTGACAATTGACTATAATTGCTGAAATTACACCATATTTCAAATTTAATTCATGCACTTTCAAGGACCTATGTTTGTTTTTTAAGTACTTTCTAGGCCTTGAAGCTGTATGTCTGAAATTCACGTACTTTCAAGAAGCATGAGAACCCTGATGTTTGCATTCATCTGCTCATTTAATTTAATTGTTTAGTAGGGCTGTGTTGAAGTGTATGTGTCTGTGTATGCTTACTGTACGTACCGACCATGTGCTTTCGGACATGGGCCATGGTGTAAAATTTCTTCTCACAGATCTCACAGGCAAATTTCTTCTCTGCAAATCCATGGACGATCTTGATATGTTCGTGGAGGGACCACAGCTTCTTAAAGGACTTATTACATGACGCACACTGAGACACAAAAAGACAAGAGACACACTGTTATACTGCAAATCCATCAAACTCATTCATAGTGCATCTACTGTATGAAGCCCTCTGAACTTTAATAAAGGCTCCCTCTGCTGGCCAGGATTGATGATAACACTTTTTGAACCACTTTTAGACCATTTAGGAATTATAAATGCACTACATATCATCTCTGTCTTCAGCAATACATTAATCAGCAATTACTAATTAATCAGCAATACAATAATAGCGCTGTTAAATCTAAACTTTAGAACTTCTAACATGCATTTACTCCACAACTGAACTGACTTTTATTCACATTTAGACACCATATCTGGGCAGTATAAATGCCTGTGTGTGTGATATCTCCAGATTTGGACTGATCGTCGCTATTTGATTCGGGTCCTGCTGTACTGTTTTGCTTGTGGTCCTCTATGGTAAGGGTTCCCAAACTTTTCAGCCCACAACACCCAAAATAACAATGCCATTGACTCGCGACCCCCACACCTCTTGATGGTAGTTATTAATATACAAACATTGCGCACACAACAATAGGCCTATATAAACACGAGCATATCGACATCACAAAATAAGTGCAACAGTCTTTTTTTAGAGACATTTCCTCACCTGAAGAGACTGGTGGGCACAATGTTTTCAGCAAGTCTATTCTTGGTTTAATTTTAGAGACCTCCACTCAGAGATCATCCTCAATCTTCAGTAGTGGCCTGTGTTTATTTTGAATGTATTTGATGGACATGAAGGTGTCAGAAAGTTTAACCTGGTGCTATAAAATCATTCTGCTACAGCTGACGCTATTGCTGTGTTGTTAATCTAACGTAAACACACCAATCCTATA
>CAIGQQ010004470.1:9564-33872 GCA_903798035.1 Danio albolineatus
GAGCCTCCTGACCCACTGGGGTTTGATGAACTGCCAGTGCCTCTTGAGCCAAAGCCTCCTGACCCACTGGGGTTAAACCAACTGCCAGTGCCTCCTGAACATAGGCCTCCTGACCCACTGTGGGTGTATGACCCATCTATGCCTGCTGAACCAAAGCCTCCAGACATGCTGCAGCTCCATGTTCCAGATCCGCCTGAGTTCCATGCTCCAGGTCCTCCGCAGCCCCATGCTCCAGATCCACCTGAGTTCCATGATCCAGGTCCTCTGCAGCTCCATGCTCCAGATCCACCTGAGTTCCATGCTCCAGGTCCTCCGCAGCTCCATGCTCCAGATCCACCTGAGTTCCATGCTCCAGGTCCTCTTTAGCTCCATGCTCCAGGTCCCCCACAGATCCATGCTCCAGGGTTTCTGCAACTCCTGTTCCTGCTCCTTCAGTTTTCTGTTCCAGTTTTATTGTAATCACAAATTTCAGACCCTCCATCCCTCCCCCTGTTCCGCCTCTGCTCCACCTCCCTCCTGGATTGTCTTGTAGCGTCTGGAATCCGCTCCTTAGGAAGGGGGATTGATTGATTGTTTGGACTATATATACAACCTCTACGCTTTTGTTCTTACTGAATCGTTTGCTTTTGTATGGTATGTTGTTCATGTGTTGGGAATTTTGCCTTAGTATCTTGTTTGTTTATTATTGTTCTTTCGATACTTTGATTTTTGGATGTCTCATTCATTTTCTGTTATCTGCACGATTATTTCTTCATTAAATGCACTTGAATCCTACCTTTTTGTATTCGTCTCATCAACAAACCGTGACACCAGGACCGGGTTTGGACACCCCTGTTCTAAACATAGCTTAAAGACATGTTTAAAACATAGCTCCAGTGATCAAATATTACCTTTTAAGAGAATGTTTCTGTATTTAATTTCGACTTCAGACAGATTTCTTCTAGCTCCAGAAGGATTACAATTTCTATAAGCCTTGTACTGTATACTAGTCAATACATATTATTATTATTGTGGCCTTAAGAAATTAATGGCAAGAAAATTAAACGCTTACACAACATGCTCAAAAAGGTTAAATTTTATTTTTCATTACAATAAAAGGGAGGGTGGCATGTGTAATTTAATAAACTAACAAATTTTCTCTTATTATTTATTTTTTTATTTTCTTAATTGTTATATATTTATATTCTTCGTTGATGCAGATGTGTATTGCTTTTTCTTTATAATCGGCCTTAATTCCTCATACGCCAGCACTTAAAACTCCAACTCCGCCTCTGTAAAGAGCGTTGCCCTTTTTTCTCAGGGTGACTTCTTATGGTGACTCATGAATTCGATGATCTACTGAAAATGCCTTCAGGTATGTGCCGTGTGTGTGCATTAACCTGCAGTTATATTCATGGGGTTGATTTAACTACTGTAACTCTTATCAGCTGTTTTGGAACTGACATACGGTAAGCAGATTTTGGGTTATTCAACCGAGAGTTCAGGGTTTAGCAGATGGTAAGCCAGCTTTCTGGAATACCCCCTTGTACAATGGAGACAGCGTGTGTCTCCATTGTAGTTTATGGTTCATAAAGAAAATAACCATTTCTATATTAAAACACAAGACAGCACACAAATTGGTTACGATCAGGCCTCATTATATAAACATATTATAACTCAAGATTAAGCAACACACTCTACACCAAACATGACTCAACAATGTCCCAACATCTTCATTGAAACATTCAGTCACAATAAAGCAGATATTTAAGTTTTAGACACTTATAAATGGTAATTTTCTAACTGAGAGAAACGTGCATTAATTTAACATACTTCTTTACTCCGTTACATACACTCCCTTAAATTACACTAAACTGGGGCAGTGCCTGAGAAGAAACAAATGCGTAACATCACAAGAACTAGAAAAAAACAACTGTAAATGTTCCTAACACATTTCATCATAGATATCAATTACAAAATTCCTTCTTCAGAGGTATGCAAGAATTGACCGGTACCAAAATCCAGACTAAACTTAGACTGAAAAGATGCCTTAAACACTTCTCTTTAAATATGCAATTGTTGCAGGCCCCGCCTCCAGAGACCCAGCAGACAGATTACTGTAAAACAGGATAGTTGAATCAAAACCATGGAGTCACGTCTGCTCCTTTGCAGCTCCTCTGGCGATCTGCTCATTTATTGTACAGCATCAGAAAATAACAATAAAATTGCTTTTAAATTGTTCATAATTCACAATAAGTCTTGTCTCTCACATTTTGTCACTTTAGAACAGATAGCATCAATCATATAATCACTCTAGTGTCCACAACATCAAAAATCAGTCACACTCTGTCTCATCTTCTCATTTTTCTCCTTTTAGTTGTCCTTAAAATACTCAGTAGACATCTTATCAATATTAACAATTATTAATTACAAATATATTAGTTATAGATGTACATATATCTGTAAAACTAGTATAAACTCAGCAATACTCTTATTCTCAGCCAATTTAAACTGATCTACAACATTTTCTCTCATATGGAGGCATTGTAAAGAAAGCCCTTAGCTGCAGCAGCTCTCTGTGCTTCTCTTCAGTGGGTGGTCACGTGACCTCTAAGAGCGCCAAACGTGAGTGCTGAGTGAGCCTCACAGAGCCTTTTAACCGTAATAAATTAACTCTTTATATGTTTAAACAAATGGCTTTTGCCTTAACACAAATAATACAATAATATAGACTACTATAACGATCACTGGAGCACACTTAACCACTTATTTTCTTACATTAGTGCAAACATAACGTATAATCGGCACTCAAACATACTTTAAATCACCTCATACACTTGTACATATTCCACATATCAAAATAACATACATTCACTGCAATGGTATCTTTAGTTTGTCCATATTTACCTGTAAAACAGGAATATTGAATCAAAACCACGAAGTAACGTCTGCTCCTTTGCAGTTCCTCTGGCGATCTGAGGGAGCGCGCAGTTCACCGTGGTAGATTCTCCAGATTGAGTGTCAAAATAAGCGTCCTCTCCATGAAAACGCAAATATCCGCTACTTTGCAAACAAATACTGCACGAACATATATGCAGGGGCGCCGCTAGCAGTTTTGGGCCCCATGAAAAAATATGAGGATGGGCCCCCTACTACCAATGTAGTGAAGACTACCTTGCCGTTAGGGCTAGTTAAAGGGAGTGTAGCGAACCAGGGGTGTCGGTCAGAACACGACAGAGAGATGAGGTCAGGTTTAACAGGATTTATTATGAACTGCATAAAATCCACAAAGGGGGGGGGGGGAGCCAGCCTGTACAGCTATCAATTAGTAACGATGAACAGGATGGGGAGTGAGCTCTAATGCAACAATGAATCCTTAAAGAATGGGCAGAGCAGCTTTGGAGCATCCACTGAATCTGTGTGACTTATAGTCCAGTATACATCAACATCTAGGCCAGTGAGAGGGTGATGGAAGTGAGTTTACTTGTATGAACTGAAGCACCATATTGATGATGATCTGAGTTTGTTAAGGCAGAATGCACAGCAGTCCAATGGTATTGTATTGCACACTGAATAGCAGTTGTATCTTCTTTGCAACAAGGCAGTTGACTTTGTGATGAACTACACTTGATCTGAGCACTTATGGGATGTTTGTGGGTGTATATGTATGGTTTCTCTGGAACACACAGAGTAATATAAACTGAACTAAATTCTAACATTGATCAGTCACATTCAAAATATAGGCTGCTCCCCATATACAAGAACAAAGTGAGCCATAACATATTACATAACAGTAAACAATAAATATCTTGACTTATAACTAAATATGAGGGTTTAGCTTACTATAATAAACACTGTAATGAATTAACACTAGCATGTAGCACTGAAGTGCATCGTCACGTTTGGAATGTTCATTTGTGCAATTAACATGACATCAGGACTGTTACTCTCATAGGATGCACACAACACCATACACAATACTCTGTCACAGAAATTACCTGCAATGTCCGTCTGTGGCTCTTAACAGGTGGAGATCTGCACGTGGGCAATGGCCGCAGCGATCTAGCGATCACTAGAGTGAAAGCAACTTTCTTTTCCGGCCAGCCGTGATCTGCTCTTTCAGAATAAAAAGAGCTGCCAATAGGCCAGAGTGCTCGAGGGTACTGTGGGTCCATCAACATGACTACAGCTCCATTTGTCAGGTTGGCTTGAGTATCACACCACTACTGGCGGCACTGTAGTGTGGGCAGATAGCATCTGATAAATCTCACCCAGAAGTGATCAGCCAGCACTTGGCAGTGACGCCATCTCCGCCGGCTTAATCCTTCACTCTTTGGATACACTACTGGGGGCAGTGTGCCATCAAGCCGCCCCATGAGAAGGATACTAGGCATCACAGCATCCAGGTTGGCAACGTTTGAGGAAGTGTAACCGAATGGTTAAGAGTTCAGTATTACTTCGACCTCTAATAGGACAGTGCTTAAGACTTCCTCAGATATGGGCTGAGCTCCAATGACAGTATACAAGGCCATCTTAACAGACTTAATCTCCCTCTCCCATGTCCCCCCAAAGTGTGGAGCTGCGGGGGGATTGAAACAGAGGGCAATTTTTTGCTTAGCAAGGAGTTGCTGGAGGTCAGAGGACAAACGACTAAACCATTCGCTCAGCTCTTTCTCACCTCCTCTGAAATTGGTGCCCTGGTCGGAATAGAGCTCAGCTGGACTGCCGCTGTGAGCAATGAATCGCCTCAAGCTCATTAGGAACGAGTCCGAATCTATGGCATGCAAGAGATCCAAATGGACCGCTCTGGTCGTAAGACATTTATAAATAATGCCCCATCTTTTCTTGGAACGTCGTCCTATCCTCACTTGAAATGGACCAAAGCAATCAACGCCCGTCGAGTAAAACAATTTGTATAGGTGAAGGCGAGCTAAGGGAAGATCGGCCATCTTTGGGACTGATGGTTTTGCTTTCCATCGTAGTAATCTGACATATAGTCTTAGTTATGGCACTAACTGGGGCCCAGGTCAGGGAGCAGACAGATTGGCTTAACCAACAGTCTGCTGGTCTCCACAGTTTACCTAACTCAAATAATCTGCAGCACATAGAGCCACCAAAATATAACAACATAGAGACTGTGTCTGTTCCCCGAACCTCTAAATATACAAAACTCCCAAATCCATTCAACGGTAACAATCTAATTGATGTTCATCAAATAATAAATAAAGCTAATCAAAAGATAAAACCCACATTATTGAACATTAGATCACTCTCCTCTAAAACTTTTTTTATTAATGATTTGATAACTGATCTAAAGCTAGATGCACTTTGTCCAACAGAAACCTGGCTAAAAACAGATGATTACATGCCCCTAAACGAATCTTCACCTGAAGGATATCATTATAAATACGAGCAGCGTCTTAAAGGCAAAGGTGGAGGCATAATATACAGTAATATTTTTTTGTGTTACACAGCAATCTGACTTCAAATATAATTCATTTGAAGTAATAGTGCTGTATATTTCTGTGTGCAATTTAAACAAATTTTAATCTAAATTTATATTGACAACTTTATATAGGCCTCCAGGGCACCATACTAACTTTTCAAAAGAATTTGCTGATTTCCTATCTGAAATAGTTCTGGCCACAGATACAATTTTAATTGTTGGTGATTTTAATATTCATATAGATAATTAAAAAGATGCTTTAGCTCTGGCCTTCTTAGATATACTAGCCTCTGTTGGAGTAAAACAGCACGTCTCAGGGCCTACCCATACCTTAGACCTAATATTATCACATGGTATCGATATTGATAATGTTGAAGTTGTGCAACAGAGTGATGACATTTCAGATCACTATTTAATCTCCTGTTTATTGTGCATTGATAGGTCTACAAAATCATCTTCTATTCATAAATATGGTAGAACAATCACCGCTAGTGTGACGTCCACACAAAAGTGTTACATATGTGTTGGTGTTATAAATGGCATTGAACTTTTATGTGATATATATCTTTTAAATACCCTGGAATGTATTTTATTTCATGTGTTTTGATGTGTTAAGTCTCTATTATGAGTCTTGTGTGATGCTCGCCATGACCAACAGGGGGCGCGGTTGTGTAGTAATTCTCTGTAGCTGCGTCCCAAATGACACACTATACACTATGCACTTATGCACTATGTACTTATGCACTTACACACTCAACGGCAAAGTATATGTATGTAGTGTTGTCCCAAATGGAGCACTAATGGCTTTTTTACTAAGCGGAAGTTCAAACCGTTTCCCTGATGACGTTTGACGGTTGCCAAATTAGAGAAATAAATGACAAAAAATCCTAATAATACCTGGCATGAGTATAACCGCATTCACCATCGGGAGGCGCTATAATCACTCTTGTTGGAGAAATTTGCTTTCACAGTCCAAAATAAATAAAGTTATCCAACATGTGCGCACGATAGCTCCGCCTCTTCCGTTACGTGCACGAAGCTCCGGTCGTTGAGTGCGTGAAGGGTCCATCGATACACACTTCATATTACCGGTCGAATGAGTGCATCATCCGGGTAATTAAAGTGCACTTATTATTTTTACAGTTTTCAGTGTGAATGCACTTATTACACTATTTATACTACAAAATGGCGTAGAAAAGTGCACAAGTATGCCATTTGGGACGCAGCTTCAGTCTTCTTCGTGGACTAAAACATTACTGCAGAGAATTCTGAGCACTCGACACGCTGTTGCCCTGTCTCACAATCATTGTCCTGTATTTCAGGTTTTTTATCTGCTGACTTGGTGCTCTTGCTGCGGTACCGGTTACTGATTTTGGTGGCCCGTACGGGGACGGCAACAGGTGTGCAGGCGACAAGGACAGCCAAAAGTTTACCCCTGAAGTATTTAAAGCATTGGTGCCTCTTCAGCCTATGCAGTTTGGTGAAGACTCGATTACAGCTCCTTCCCTGATAATTACAGCGAGTAAGCAACTCTGATGGGCAGAATTGTGAAAAACTGTGAGGAATGAGAAGCTGAGATCTGCAGAAGAAAGCCAGGACGGACGACGGACAAGATACCAGAAACGAGACCACCTGTGGAAAAGAGGGAAAGACATCATGGCAGACCGAGGGAGGAAGAGCCTGATGTGGGCAATCAAAAAGAACCTGCTCATGCTGACAGCTGATGAACTTTTCCAATTGGCCAAGAGTGTTGGTCCTGTGTCGGGAGAGGATGCATTCACGTTTCAGGTTGATGATGAAGAGAGTTGCTTTGAGTATATCCTAGCTTTCATGAATGATGAGACCCTGGTAGAGTCTGAGGATGCAGGTATGACAGTTTTATTGCAGCTGGACAATACTGTGAATGATATCATTCAGAGTCATTTGGTTTCAGCTAAAAAAGATGCAGAAAAATGTGTATCTGAGGTTGCAAATGAGGATGCAGATGTCAATACATTAGACACAACTCACACAGTTAGGCCTAGCACTACACCTCTTAACACTGATAGCACAGCTACTCAGAACCTAGACACAGAGTTACAGAAAATGCTGTTTAGCTATGCAGAATTGAGTAACAAGGTCTTACAGTACATAAATAACCCCACATTGCCTAATCCAGTCACGTCCACACCAACCTTACTTCCACGATATCCTGACCACACAAACACCAACAACATGCCAGAACAAGAGCTCCCTAGAAAACAAGACAGGGAGGTCCCTCTTCGTGACCTTTCACTCCTTCGCAGAGAGTTTAAGGTTCAAGGTGGACAAATAGGTAACGAGTTTAGACATAAGTTACAACAACATCTGTAGACAGATCGATGATGGCATTAAAGAGTTGTTTAGTGAGGCCGAAATTCTGAGGGGTGTTCTCAAAGTCATTTAATCTGGAAACTTTAAAGACATGCCAATGCATAAAGATGATTTAACGATAGATGAGCTGAAAGGATTCTTGCAGTCCCATTTGGGTGGGCGAAGTAACACAGAACTGTTCCAAGAGCTCATGTGCACCAAACAGAGCGATAGTGAAACACCACAACAGTTTTTGTATCGAGTAATAGGTCTCAAGCAAAAAAATTTCTTTGCCTCTAAATATGCGGACTCCGAAGTTAAATACAATCCAACAACAGTTCAAGACATGTTCCTTCACACAGTATATCAGGGCCTCACCCACAAACATGACGACATACGTCGAGAGCTTAAACCACTGCTCACAGACGGCAATGTGTCAGATGAGATGATTCTAAAGCACATTATGAAGATAACAAATGCTGAAAATGAAAGACAATGACGTCTGGGGACAGTTGTGCGACAGAAAACTGTAAACGTCCATGGTGCAGGAGTCGAAGTGGCTGCAGTGCAAGACGACAGCAGTGCAAAGAAAGCTAATTTAGACAGAAAGCCTAAGGTTGATGCATTACAACAGCTGACAGAGAAAGTGGAGAAATTAATGAGTAAAGTTGAACAGCTGCAGCGGGCCCAGCAACCAGTGCCATGCCACAACTGCACAGGGCAGGTAGACCAGAAGAAGAAGTCATACAGCTGCACTAAATGCCTTGAACTAAACCGATCTGATTGTGTCCATTGCTTTACCTGTGGTGAAGAGGGCCACCGTGCGGTGGGTTGCATGAAGAAGCCCAAGCGCCAGGAAAACTAGAGCCGGTTCCTGCCGCGGGACAATCAGTGACCGGGCTCCATCATCTGACCCAAGTAGGCTCACCCCACATGGCTTATTGCAACACAGTGGACACACACACTAAAAAGACAAAGTTAGCTATAATGACTCAAGCCCCGAAAGACTCCAATGAGCAAGCGCTGCCTCACTCTACCCTTTCTTTACCTACTCAGGAGAGCAGGCGCCTAGCTAACTTCATAGGAGCTAAAGCCCTGGTACGGTGCAATCTTAATAGCTTGATGACTATGGCGCTGCTAGACACAGGAGCTCAAGTGAGCATGATTGATAGAGACTGGAAGGGAAGATACTTACAGGACACACCGTTGAGGCCTCTGAGTGAGATGTTTGATGACAAGGAGGAGCTGGAAGTCCATGCCGTGAATGGGGATGTTCTCCCTTTTGATGGCTGGGTCATTATCACAGTCAGCTTTGAAAAAGGCAGTCTCAGCGAGCCAATAGTAGTGCCTTTCCTGGTGTGTAGTATTTCCCTAGACCAGCCACTACTTGGGTTCAATGTGTTGGAGGCAGTGGTTCAGGATTGGCCAGCTGAACTCATTCCAACTCTCAGCAATCTTTTGTCTGATTCAATGTCAATACCCCCAGAGAAAGCTGCGTTGCTAGTCAGCTTCATTCATGCTGGCAAATCCTCAGTGCAACAGGGACGTCTGCGGTCTGGTAATTGTGACACAGTGATTCCATCTGGGAAGGTGGCTTGGATAAAGTGCCTTGTTTCATCCACTGTTGATCAATCAGAGCCTCTCTTTTATGAACCAGATGAAAACAGTGCTCTGCTGGTGGAATTAGGAATAGTAGAGGGCCTGTTGGAAATACAGTGTGCCAAGAAACCTTATGTCACTGTCCCGGTAAGGAATAGCACCAAACTATACCAAGAAAGACCCTGCTGGGTAGAGTACAGACGGTGGCAAAGGTGATTGAAGCAGGCTCACTGGAGAGCTCCAAGACAAGAGTAGTAGTCAGTTCTGCCCCACTGGCAGACACTGCAACTTGCCCAGCTGTGTGGCACCCTCCAGTGGACCTCAGTCACCTTAGCAATGATCAACAAGAAAGGGTCAAGAAGATGGTAGCTGAAGAATCAGCTGCTTTTGCCAAGGACAGTCAAGATATTGGCTGTATCCCTAGCTTACGGATGTCGATCACACTCAAAGACGAGATTCCAGTGCAGAGTTTATACTCCGCTATCCCAAAACCCCTATTTAAAGAGGTGAAAGAGTATATACAGGACTTGCTAATGAGTGGTTGGATTGTCAAATCAAAGTTGTCTTATGCTTCGCCGGTGGTTTGTGTCCGAAAGAAAGACAGGACGCTTCGCCTCTGTATTGATTACCGCCGCTTGAACCAAAAGACCATCCCAGATCGACATCCGTTGCCCAGGATACAAGATCTTACAGACTCCCTGGGTGGCTATTCTTGGTTCAGCATACTTGATCAGGGTAAAGCCTACCATCAGGGTTTTATTGCCGAGGGCTGTAGACATGTCACTGCTTTCACCACTCCCTGGGGGCTGTATGAATGGGTGAGGATTCCGTTTGGCCTATCAAACGCCCCAGCAGCCTTCCAGAGGAGCATGGAAGAAATGCTAGATACCCTACGTGATGAGTGCTGCATCCCGTATCTGGACGATGTCCTTTGTTATGCAAAAACCTTTAATGAACACATAGAGGGAGTTCGGAAAGTCCTCCAGTCACTGCAGAAATATGGGGTGAAATTAAGGCCTGAAAAATGTGAACCCTTTCGATCAGAAGTGAGGTACGTTGGTCATCTTGTGTCAGCCGAAGGGGTAAAAATTTATCCTAAGGACCTGGATGCAGTGCGTTTGCTAGCCAGCAAGACCCCACAGACAGTTGGAGACGTGAGGAAACTGACAGGATTTCTGGGCTATTATCGTTCCTATATCCAGGACTTTTCACGAATAGCCAAACCAATATATGAGTTACTCCAAGGTAAAAAGGAAGCTGCAGCTTCAGTGGGTGGCAGTAGCAGAGGACCACAGATGACCTCACGGACACCTGTGGACTGGATGCCAATCCATCAAAAAGCACTGGAACAGCTTATTACCTTGCTCGTTAGTCCTCCGATGTTAGCCTATCCAGACTTTAACTTACCTTTTGTACTGCATACGGATGCTTCAGACCAAGGCCTTGGAGCCATCCTATATCAAGACCAAGGGGGCAAGTTAAGAGTCATTGGGTACGGGTCGAGAACGCTCACACCAGCCGAGCGTAATTATCATCTACACAGTGGGAATTTGGAGTTTCTTGCACTGAAGTGGGCGGTGTGTGAAAAGTTTAGAGATTACTTGTTCTACGCCCCTCACTTCACCATCTATACCGACAACAACCCATTAACCTATGTCATGAGTACAGCTAAACTCAATGCATTAGGCCATAGATGGGTTGGGGAACTTTGTGATTTTAGATTTGACATCAGATACAGACCTGAGAAGTCTAATGCAGATGCTGATACGTTGTCACGTCTCCCACTGGACATTGACAGTTATACAGAGTCTTGTACGGAGGAATTTACAAGTGATGTGGTCTGTGCTGTCTGGGATGGGAGTAGAGTGGCTAAAAAGAAAGATGTGGCCTGGGTCACTGCCCTCACGATCTCATCTCAGGTCCCACCTAACCCCTCACTTGATAAGTTGGTCACCATTAGCCATGATGAGCTTGTACAGGCACAGAGAAAAGATGACTCCATTAGTGAAGTAATAAAGCTGAAGGAAGCAGGTTCACTCCTGACTGATGAAGTACGTAAGTACGTAAGAGCAAGTGGAGGAACCAAAAGATTATTTCATGAATGGGGAAAACTTGTTCTAGAAAGTGATCTCTTGTACAGACTTACCAATGAGAGAAAACAGTTGGTGCTTCCTTCCAAGTACAGGGATCTGAGCTAAAAAAAACTGCACAATGACATGGCTCATGTTGGCACAGAAAGAGTCTTGAACCTAGCAAGAGAAAGGTTATATTGGCCTTTTATGGCTAAAGACATTGAGGACTACATCACAAAAAGATGCCCATGCATAAGGTCAAAGAAGCCAGTTACTCATGTTAGAGCCCCAAATGAGTAGTATTACTTCTAGTTCACCCTTAGAGTTGGTGTGCATAGACTTCTTGCATCTGGAAACCTGCCGTGGTGGCCATGAGTATATTCTTGTGGTAGTTGACCATTTTACAAGATTCGCGCAGGCTTATCCCACAAAGAATAAGAGTGGCAAGACAGCAGCTGGATGTTTTTTCAATGATTTTGTACCACGCTTTGGATACCCATCGAAATTACATCATGACCAGGGCCGTGAATTTAAAAATACACTTTTCCACACACTCCAGAAGTTGTCAGGGATTAGCCACTCAAGAACATTGCCATACCACCCGCAAGGTAATCCAGCTGAGCGGTTTAATCGCACTATACTTCAGATGTTAAGAACCCTGACTGATAAAGAAAAAGAACAGTGGAAAGATAAGATTCCCAAAGTTGTACATGCGTACAACTGTACTCGTCATGAGTCAACGGACTTCTCTCCGTTCTTTCTTCTTTATGGCCGCCACCCTCGCCTGCCTATTGACTTTTTGGGCTGGTAGACGATTTGGAACTGAACACCCCAAAAGAGTATACAAAGAAGTGGGCAGCTCAAATGTCAGAAGCATACAGAATTGCCCATGAGAATAGCAAACAAGCTAGTGCAAAGGGCAAAGTACTCTATGATAGAAAGGCAAGAGGTGTGGTGCTACAGCCTGGCGACCGGGTTCTAGTGAGAAACCTCAGTGAGCTTGGAGGCCCAGGAAAATTAAGATCCTATTGGGAGAAATCTATCTACATCGTGAAAAAACAGCTTGCTGAAAATCCAGTGTATGACAGTGTTCAACTGGTACTTTGACACTGTAATGTCCGAATCGCCAAGCATCATCTGTATTGAATGAAAAACAAGCAAGAGTACGATAAAAATTATTTATACATTACAAGTGATAACTATGTTATAGTACTAAGTTTAAGTGGTCATGAATACTGTACACAAAAAGGCTGCTTAAAGAAAAAAAATTATTGTCAAAAGATCTTGTCTTACCTTTTGTTTTTTTATGCTGAAGGACACAATTCACTGGAAATCAGGCTTGAACTTGAGCTGTAAGATGAGCTTCTTCTCATGCCCTCCAATACATCTTTGAGAGAATTTACAAATCCAGCAAGGTCTACAAATTTTGAATCATAATTAGTCCCAGCAGCAACCCAGTATTGGGAAACACCCATACACTCTGCATTCACTCACACTATTATACGTTACGACCCAACTGACCTAGCTGGGAGTCAAACCAGTTACCTTCTTGCTGTGAGGCGACAGTGCTAAACACAGAGCCACCGTGCCGCCATTTATTCTCCATTCATAGCTTTAAATCTTTATTTTTTTATGAAGCATTGCTGTAATTTTAAAACTTTTATATAGTATGTTTTTTTTGCTCTAAAATAGTACTTACCTTGTGAAATGTGCAAGTTGTTAGCAGAAGCATTTTACAATATAAATAATAAAAGAGGAAAAAGCTGAATATAAAAATTTCAACATATGTACATTGGTCATGTGCAAAACATGATTAATAAACCTTGAATAAAAAAATGCATGTTACTGTAACATAGCTGTCATTACAGATCCACAATTAGTTTTAATCTACTCGATGGCCTCAAGTTACCTTTCAAAGCTTTGACATCGTCATCAAGCTTTCCAGAAGTTTTCTGAGGAGATTTCCTCTGCAAAAGGCTGTTCTCCAATTGCTTGTCTCCATCATCGTCTTGTTTGCTGCCACCATCCAATGCAGACTGTATTTGTTAAGACAGACACAAGGTTAGAAGAAGCTCTTCCATACCACTTTATTTTAGTGTTACTGTTGTATTATGAAACAGTCACATTTAACAAGTTAATATTTATTTACAACAGTTCTCCACAAGACTACAAACATTCCCAAACTTTTTGAGTGCCTTTGAAATTACTTAGTACTAAAACATTACTTACTGTTCTCTTCCTTGATGTTCTCAACTCTGTGTTTTCAAATACTGTAAGTCAATCTCAGTATTATCTGCAGGGCCGTGCACAGGGGGGTGGCCCGGGGGCTAGAGCCACTGCCCCTTTGTCCTCGTTGGCTGAGGTGCCCCTCTCAGCCAGTACCTCTTCCCTCCCTCTCAAACGCGTCCGTGCCCCCGTCCCTGGCTGTTCTGTTACCGCTTCGCTAAACAGCCACTGATTTCGATAATCCACTCCATATTTTCCCGCCCGCTCCGGAGTCCGCAGCGTCACTCACAATCTGTGTGACCGCTCTCTGTAAGGTGGAGACAAGAGGCTTGTTTGAGGTGCGCCTCGCCTTGACTGCAATGTAGGCGGGAGCAGGCGGCTGCAGTAAGAGGAGGACTCAAAAAAATTAATCAGAAGTCGGACACCCCAAATCTCGCTGTTTTGCCGCCTGGAAACGTCCCCAGTGGCAGAGATCGCGTTCGTGTTTTTTATCGCCGACGAATGACCTCATGAAAAAATACTATAGTAACTTATAGTAAATATTATAGTGTTTTTGAACATGTTTTTTCAGTATTTGGTTATGTTTATAGTTGTTGTGATACCATAGCAACTATAAACATTTACATAGGCTATTTTTATAACAGGCATATGGCTCAAAAACACTATAGTATTTCTATAAGTTACTATAGTATTTAATGTGGGAGTGGATGCAATTGAAATATCACTGTTTTTATAAAAAGATGGCCAGAATCACAGAAGATGAACAGCTCATTACTTAAAAGGGTATACAGTATTTAATATATACATCTGTATATTCAACAGTGGTAAATGCTAAAAGAATGAAAAAATAAACAGCTTACAGCAAGAAAGCTTTCAAGAAATCTAATTTGGCTACATTATAAATTAAGTAACTATAGCAAGATGCTTTTGAGTAACGGGTCATGACAAATGTTTGTTTGTTTTTAGGAATGTCCCTAGAATATGGCATTTTATTGAGCAGTGGTCCATTTCTATAGTAATTTCAGACTTTCTTTAGAGGGCATTAGAAGGTTTAAAGGGAAACACTACTGAAGACATAATTATTAGCCCTCTTGTGAAGTTTAAAGAAAAAAATTATTGCATCAAATATGTATAAGTGTTGTTCAACAGATTTTGTTTTCAGCAGTTTCTAACTCATTTGTCTAGACTTCGCCATGATGAAAATATTATATTATATATTTTACATAATATTTTACTAGTTTTTTTGCAAGATACTATTCAGCCTAAAGTGCAATTTAAAGTGTTAACTATATATTAATTATGTTAAAGAAACATGAGGAAAGCCATTGGACAACAGTGGTTTGTTCTGCAGACATAAAGAAATTCTTAAGGGTCTGATTATATTGACATGCTTATTCAGCCTATATAAACTGCTTTCACTTCAGCCAGACTAAAATAAACAGCCTAAGACTTTCTTCAGAATAAAAGCTATGAGGCTGTAGAAAATACTGTGAAAATGTTCTTAGTCTATTAAACGTAACTTTTGACTTTGCATAAAAATTTAAATACAAAATTCACACAAACATACAAAAAAGTGAAAATGACAACAAAAAGGACTTTAAATACAGAAATAAAATACAGCACATGCACATCCTAATGATTTATTTGTAACATTTAGTTATATTAGATAGGTCATGTTTAGTTTTTACAAAGATGTGTTTTGTTTGTGTGTAAATGTAAATAAATAAACATATATATTGGTCTTCAAGTCTTTTTTAATTATCAACGAAAATACAATAAATGTATACAGCTAGGTATAAACCTTAGCAAAAACAGAAGATAGAGACGCATAATTTCAGTCTCATCCAATAAGCGTCAGTGTGACATCAAAGCACGGCGCACGCAAGTCGGACACGTTTCTAACCGGCATGCAACTCGCGATGATCACCGGTGATGCGTTCTGCGCAGATTGTGGCCATCTCAAACGAGCCTAACAGTTCTTGACGATCATTGCAGCCATTGGTCTTATATAAGTGCCGACAACTTGTGCTAAATATCCACGTTCTTGGAATTTGAATGACTAATCAAAATCAGATCTAATATAAATAACAATTTTCTATTTAAAAAAACTATTTTCAATTTTTATAACAACTGGAAAATTTGTATTAGCAAGAACCCACCCACTTAGTGCCCCTTTTTTGGTTTGGGCCACTGCCCTTTAAAATGTCTGTGCACGGCCCTGGGTTTCAACCACCACTATTTCCCTGGTCAGGGGAACCTACAGAACTCCCAGCAGTAAATGACTGGTTCCTACACAGCGAAACCATTTGGAATTCAGCCCATACCCACCTATCTTGAGCTATCAGACACTACAAGGAACAAGCAGATAGCCACCGCCGCTACAATCTGTCACCAGCTCAGTCCCAGTCACTCCCCTCACTGGCCAGCAGAGGTCACAATCACTGGACTTCTAAACACTACCTCTCCCATCAGCCCTGTGCTTAACTTGATTGCGCGGCACCTGACTCTGATCACACACACGCACACATTTAAGCAGTGCTCACACTCACTCTTTTGTGAAGTCTTGTTTTGCACTGCTGACATTACTGAGCATTTCTCACTGTTTCTAGTTTGATCACCTGTTGCTCCTGTTTGACCTTGCCTTGTTCTCAGCCTGCCCAGACCTCTTACTTCTCTCTACGTTTCCGTTTCTTGCTGCCAGCCCCGATCTATGCCTGTTTATCCGACCAACCCTTGTTTGATGTTTGCTTCTTGATTCTGTGCATCTGCTATTCATGTGAGTTCATTCAATACAAGTCCGAAGACTGTTTCTGTTTCTGAGTTCATTTACCAGCACTTGGGTGTTACTTATTATTAAACTGTGTTTAATAAATGCACTGCAAATGGATCCCTCGTTGTCAGACTCCTCGTTACAGTAGGTAATGTGTTATGTTACTTATTAGTTACTTTTGCACTTCTTTTTATTACCTGGCTGAGGTCTGATCTCTTTCAACTTTTCAATTAACAACGCACCTTCATTTACTTTTAAATAATCACATTAAAAATATTTTAAGATAATGTTGTCCAAGAACTTACTGACCCCTGAGCTATACATGCCATATACAGATTATTGAAAGTTTAAAGCAATGTGTTTGCTATATACAGCCATATACAGATTATTGAAAGTTTAAAGCAATGTGTTTGCTACTTTTGTACTACAGGTTTTTTTTTTTTTTTTTTTTTTTGGCACAGTTTTACAACCAATTGGTACATCATTCATGTCCATTGATTTCCAACTTGATTGATTTTTGTCTGGTCATTTGTAAGTTACAAATTGCTTCAAGAGCTTTCAATCCAGAAATACTAATCACTCATTGTTTCCCCTGATGATCGCAATTCGTTACTATATAAGTAGAACTGTGTTTGAGATTTTACATTGTTCAAATATGGAGCTGGATTGACTCGTAGGAAGAGAAAGCCTTCATTAAAGAGGTGGTGGTGCTCCTCGACAAAGAGGTGGGCACAGACAAAGGGAAAGAGGTGGTGGTGCTCCACAACAGAGAGGTGGGCACAGACAAATAGAAAGAGGTGGTAGTGCTCCTCAACAGAGAGGCAGAAGACAGCGCACAATCATCTCTAATGAAGTCCGGGCTATCATTGTTGACCATGAGGCTTTACAATGTCTGAGGTTGCCAGGTTGGTACAGCCTAATTTATGAAGGTCAACTGTAAGCTCTATCATCAGAACTTATAGCCAAGAAAACCAGTAAGTCTGCTGTAGCAACTTCACTTCTAAAATATAGTAATCATATTGAAATCAAACAGGCTATTGAGAACAGCAATGACACATTTGCCAATATGCCTTCAATTAGACTTCCTAACTAAACTGGCACGCAATTACTGTACTGACAAATATTAGTTGTAAAAAAACCTAACCAAATTATAATTTTAGGGGGTGATGGAGCTGGACGCTGCTGTGAAATATCAAAAGTAATTTTTTGTTTTGTGAATTATCTCACGTATGTTTTGAGGCTGGTTTCAATCTGGCAAAAACTATGACGCAGAGGATGTAACCTTATTGGACAAAGGACAACCATCCAAGATCCTGGACAATGGGGGGGAAACATCTCAATGTTTGCAGCTATATCTGGTAGGCTGTAGACCAGTTCTGGGTTCATACAACACTGAACACCTGATAACCTGACCCCTAAACACTTTTTTTTTCAATTATTATTATTTCATAATTATTATGAGCTTGACCAGGCCTGTTAGGGAGAGGACATAATTTATGTGGTTGTGTGGGACAATGTCAGCTTCCACCATGCAGAGTTGGTTCGGGAATGGTTTCAAACACATCCTCGCTTCATGACCCTGTTACGAAACAACAGGGAGACCCAAGTGCGAGAGAAAAATATGAAAAGTTTAATGTCAGACTGGAAACAAACAAGGCTCAAGTAACAGAGTTCGTAAACAGCGGTGGTGGAGAATACAAGAGGAATCTTGGCCAATAAATTTGGGAGCCAGTTTATTACAGACGGTGCGGAGAGGAATGTCTTTGGAAGAAAGCCACACTTTTTGACCGACAACGTAAACGGGAGGCTTAGACCGGTGGCGATTGGCATTAGCCTTAGTGCGCGTACCCACCTGGAGGAGGGTCTGTCTGGCCCTGCTCCATGTGCGTTGGCATCTCTGGACAAAGGCGTGAGCGGAGGGAACCGCGACTTCGGATTCCAGACTGGGAAAAAGTGGTGGTTGGTAACCTACACTACACTGAAATGGGGAGAGGCCCGTAGCAGAAACTGGTAATGAGTTATGCGCGTACTCAACCCATGGGAGTTGTTCGCTCCAGGAGGCGGGATTCTGAGAGACCAAACATCGCAATGTACGTTCAAGATCCTGATTTGCCCTCTCGGTTTGACCGTTACTCTGGGGATGAAAACCAGACGAAAGACTAACAGTGGCCCCCAATAAACGACAAAATTCTCTCCAAAATTTAGAGACAAACTGAGGTCCCCTGTCAGAAACCACGTCCGTCGGGAGGCCATGATTGCGAAAGACGTGGTTGATGACAGCAACCGCTGTCTCTCTAGCTGAGGGTAATTTGAAAAACCACCGTGTTGCCATTCGAGGATGGAAGGCCCGTGATGAAATCTAGCGATATGTGGGACCAGGGTCTCGAAGGCACTGACAGCGGTTGAAGGAGCCCCGCCTGAGGGCGATTGGAAGTCTTTGAAACTGCACAAACAGAACAGGCCAAAACAAAATCACGCACATTACGAGCCATGGCTGGCCACCAGAATCTCTGCTTAATAACAGATATAGTGCGACTCACCCCTGGATGACAGGCTATCTTGGAGGAGTGTCCCCACCAAATGACGTCGGACAGAAGTTCCTCTGGCACGAATAACCGACCTGGTGGGCATCACCCCATCCGAGGCTGCGCGAACCTTCGACTCGATCTCCCATGTGATGCTAGAAACAAAATTTTTTTGTGGCAAAACAGGTTCGAGTGACGATGCGCGCTCCGAAAAATCAAAAAGACGGGATAACGCGTCGGGCTTGATATTCTTAGACCCGGGACGATAAGAGATGGTAAAATCGAACCGTCCGAAAAATAGTGCAACCGAGCCTGCCTAGAGTTTAATCTTTTGGTGAATTTGATGTGCTCAAGGTTCTTGTGATCGGTCCAGACTATAAAAGGGACCCCCGACCCTTCTAACCAATGACGCCACTACTCCAAGGCGAGCTTGACAGCTAACAACTCCCGATTACCAATGTCCTAATTTCTTTCCGCAGTGGACAAACGATGAGAAAAATACGTGCATGGGTGGATCTTGCCATCCGAGGAGGAGCGCTGGGACAGGATGGCTCCGACCCCCACCTCCGACGCGTCGACCTCCACCACAAACTGCTGGGAGGGATCAGGGGCTATAAGGATGGGAGCTGAAACAAAGCAGCCTTTCAGTTTGGAAAACGCAGCCTTCGCTGCACTGGACCACCTGAACGGTGTTTTGGAGGAGGTCAAGGCGGTCAGAGGTGCGGCAAGCTGGCTGAAATTGCAAATAAACCGCCGATAGAAATTGGCAAAGCCCAGCAACCTCTGCAGGGCCTTACGGGAATCTGGGGTTGGCCAATCTATCACAGCCTGAACTTTCTCTGGATCCATGCGCATCCCCTCAACTGACACGATATGCCCTAAAAAGGAACAGACTGTGCATGAAAAACGCATTTCTCCGCCTTGACATAAAGCCCATTCTCTAGCAACCTCTGAAGCACTCGTCTGACGTGCTGAACATGTTCCTGGAGAGAATGTGAAAATATCAGTATGTCATCCAGGTAGACATAAATGAACTGATCTATCATTTCTCTCAGCACATCATTGACGAGTGCCTGGAAAACTGTGGGAGCGTTGGACAGGCCGAAGGGAAGAACGCAATACTCAAAATGCCCTCTGGGGGTGTTAAATGCAGTTTTCCATTCATCCCCCGCTCTTATGCGAACCAAATGAAATGCATTGCGGAGATCTAGTTTTGTGAAAAAGGTCGCCCCCTGCAGACGCTCGAAAGCCGAAGACATCAACGGCAAAGGATAAGTATTCTTAACCGTGATGTCATTCAACCCTCGATAGTCGATGCACGGACGAAGGGAACCATCCTTCTTTTTCATAAAAAAAATCCCGCTCTCGCCGGTAAAGAAGAGGGGCGGATGATCTTGGCTGCCAGAGAATCAGAAATATATTTCTCCATGGCCTCCCTTTCAGGAGCAGAAAGTGAGTATAATTTGCCTTTAGGCGGAGACGTACCTGGCAATAAATCTATAGCACAGTCATAGGGACGATAAGGAAGAAGAGAAGCAGCTTGATACTTACTAAACACTCTCTTTAGGTCGAGGTTCTCACTAGGCACGTTTGACAGGTCCGTGTGCTCCTCCTGAAACACAGAACAAGACACAGCAGAACGGGCAGACGACAGACAAGATACATGACAGTTCTCACTGTATTGTAAAAAACAGTATTGGGGCCCAAATTAACATAAGGTTTGTGGAGAACTAACCAAGGATGCCCCAAGACCACTGGTGTATCAGTGCAGTCTGTTAAAAAATGGTATATGTTCAACATAATTTCTCGAAGTGATAAGTCTTTTAAGCCCAAAAGACTTATCACTTCGAGAAATTATGTTGAAATTATGTAATAAACACTCCAATTATGTGGGTGGAGTGAGTGATAGTAGAAAGAGAAAGAGAAAGCCTGCTGAGAGTGTGTACTGCGATGGGTTGGGAAAGGGAAATAACCAGAAGCTTTAAATTGGAAGCAAACTTAGCATCAATAAAATTTCCCTCCGCTCCCGAATCAATAAGGGCTTTAATGCTCTGAGTTTCGAAAGCCCAACACAGATTAGCCGGCAGTAGTGTGGTAGCATCAGAGGATTAGCCTCTTACCTACTGATGGGTGTTGTCTTTTGCCAGACAGGAAGCCACTTGATGTCCCATTCCTCCACAATATAAACAAAGTCCATCACTCTTTAGTCAATGTCTCTCCTGTACAGAGAGGCAGGACCTGCCCAGCTGCATGGGTTCCGGGTCGGTGATCCCAGCCTCCGGAACCATCGAAAGTGCAGGGAAATCAGAGACTAGTTCACTGGGTGCACTTTGTTGGGCGCGAATCTCCCTGCACAGCAATCGGGCATCCTCCCAGATTGCCAGGTCTATAAGACCGTCCAGAGTCTTAGGCAGGTCCAGGGTATAAATCTAGCCCTGAAGACACTCCAACAACCCATGAAAGAACATGTCCCATTGTGCCTCCTTATTAGCCGCCAGATTTTGCGGCTAAGGTCCGGAACTCTATAGAGTAATCTACCACGGTCCGATTCCCCTGGCGGAGCTCTGTGAGGACTCGCAAGGCCTCTCTCTCGTAGGCTGTGTATTCAAAAACCTTTTTAGGTTCTTCAGAGAACAGGTCGAAAGAGGAACAGCAGTGGAGTTTTTGTTCCCAGACGGAGGTCCCCACAACGCAGCCTTTCCAGAAAGGAGTGTAATAACGAAGGTGACCTTAGACTGCTCAGTGGTGAACAATGACGGCTGCAGTGTTGTGTATAAGGGGCATTTGGCTAAAAAATAATTGACACAGCTGAGGTTCTCCAGAGTAGCAAGTTGGGTGAGGAAGGCGAGGTTCAGATATGTGGTTCGCCGTTTCTGATGCTGGCGTCGAGTCTGGAGATGGTGCAGCTTCCCGTGAGACCGATCCACTAGTCAACTACTGAACTTGAGTGGTGAGTGAGACAAGAGACGCACTGTCCTGATATAGCAGCGATAACAAGTCGCAGCCAGCAGGCTAATCAGGACAGCAAGACTCTACCGTAACACGTGACGCAACACTGACATAACAGATATACAAAGAATACCAAAACATAAACAAAACCATGTGACCAAATAGACACTCAGGAGTTTGCACAAACCCACAACCGTGACAGCTACGCTTCCTTTAACAAGCCCTAATGGCAAGGTTGTCTTCACTACATTTAATGGTTCTTCAAACCGGATCATAGTCGTGCTGGATTTATGCAGCAAAGTGAGTAAACATTGTGGGCCCTCCAACAGCCAAGACATCAGGTGAGACAGCCACCATATCTACAAGATTATGAAGTGGGTGCTGTGCGATCCAAGTCACATACTTCAAGAAATGTCCATTTGTCCCTGCACCTCCCTAGCAAGACTTGGATGGCCACTTACCCCTAAGCCTTGCACTCAGGTGGACATTGAGCGAAGTGAGTTAATCAGAGGGAGCAATTTGAGCAGTTATGCTTCACCTTATGGCCAGGGAAGGGAATGCATGTTATCGACTTCAAACCAAGCACCAGTAGCTGAGCAGTGCAATCCACTATGAATGATGAGTGAGTTACAATTAATGAGAGACAGTATGACGTCGCGCAGCATAGCACATACTCATCCACATTTGACACTTCGGCGTCATAACCTCCTCCACAGACCTTTTATGAGTCAACCTTAGAATGCAAGGAGCCGAGAGCAATCATGGGTATCCACATGTCAAACGAGGAGAGTATCGAGGGCCTGCTCCGAAGATCCCTCTGTTCATCCATAATGACCCAATGGAGTTTTCGCGGTTTAAGTTAGTTCTGACTAATCTGTTGCCAGCAGATGTTCCTAAACTCTTTAAAGAGCCCCTATTATACATTAAAAAGGGTCATATTTTGGTTTTGGAGGTCTCCAACAGCAGGCATGGTCAAAAAACACTTTCATTGTCTTATAATATGCATTTATTTTTACCTAATTATCCCAGCAACCCCTCCTTAGCGTGATGCTAAACTGCGCTGATTGGACCAATGACCCAGTCTGTTGCGATTGGTCGACATTTTTCAGCGCGAGAGAATGCCCACCACGGCTTATCAATATTGAAGTAGTCATAGTGTGTGCGTGAGCATATCTGCCAACACTCGTTTTTCCCGTGAGTCGCCCGTATTTCAGGCAATCCTTGAGGTTATGTTTCATGTTCACGTCATGCCGAAACGGCTAAAGACTTGAAAGCACGGCGATTCGTTTGAGGAACTATCGACTCTTTTATGGATGAATCAATAGTTTTAAACATTGTGCACTTTCAGATTTAAGCTTTAGCTGGACATTTCATTTCACTTAGAGCTGTGTAATACACTGCATGCAAGCTCATTTTCAAAAACCCGTAATAGGGGCTCTTTAAGTGCTGCTTTGATGGAGTCAACAGAGATCAAGAGAGAAGACTTAATGGCCTTTGAGCGGTTCTTTCTGCCTGTCCAGTCACTGGTGGGAATGCTTCAGACTTTGGGCCCAGCTGGAAAAGTCGAGCTGAGCTGTGGCTCATATGTAGCACGCTTACTCACCAAGCTTCACATTGAAATGAGACCTCACTTTCATCGTTCTAGGTTCCATCATCCAAGACATACCCCTACCCTGCTTGACTTAACATTGAATTAACTTGACTTGACATGCTGAATGATTATGCTATGAGTCATGGTGCCAAGGTTACGACCCCACTCCAGAACATCGCACCTCAAGGCTGGCTGGATTTAGAGCAGATAAAACATGTAATAAGCCTGTTGCTACAGTCCTTCATGGTTCTGATAGTAGTACTTCAAACAGAGCTCAGACAGAGAGTCAGAGCCCATCCTCCTCCAAGCAGAAGAGCCTAATCTAACCTTATTGCCCCTATTGCAACGACATGGAGCACTTCCTGTGAAATCTGTAAAATCAATATACTTACGCGGTACTTTGCGTGTTGCATATCTGGTTGTAACCCCCTTATTACCCAAGCATTACAGTTTGTTCCCTTATAACTACACGTACGTTCATAATACGTATACTATACGTACAGAAAAGTACACCGTTATTTCACTGTACTTACGGGGTACTTTGCGGGTCGTAAAAGAAAGCGTTACCCTAATAAATTCTTATTACTAAATTCTGATAAAACTGAGGTCTTGCTTATTGGTCCCAAAAACATCACACGCAAAAACCCAGAACACTGTCTAGCCCTTGATGGATTCTTAGTTAAGTCCTCATCTTCAGTCAAAAATTTGGGGGTGATTTTTGATAGCAGCCTGTCGTTTGAAGGCCAGATTTCAAGCATCTGTAAAACTGCTTTTTTTTTTCATCTTAAAAATATTGCCAAACTTCGACACATGCTATCAA
>CAIGQQ010004470.1:38041-69501 GCA_903798035.1 Danio albolineatus
GTGATCCTTGAAGAAGATTAGAGAGTTTATGGTTTTATTGCCTGACCGTTCCCGTGGTCCTCTCTCGTGGAATTCCATAATAATTCTCAGGGTATAATTATTATGGAGAGATATATCCATCCTTACATTGGTGTACAGGGTGAAGAGCAGTGGGGAGAGAACACATCCTTGGGGGGCACCAGTACTGATGGTTCGGCTGTCAGACGTGATTTTGCCTATTCTGACTAGCTGTTGTCTATCTGTCAGAAAGCTGGTGATCCACTGACAGACAGAGCTAGGAACAGAGAGCTGGGTCAGTTTGTGCTCGAGCAGTGATGGGACAATGGTGTTAAAGGCAGAACTGAAGTCCACAAACAGAATCCTTGCATAGTTCCCTGGTTTGTCCAGGTGTTGTAGGGTATAATTCAGTCCCATGTTGACTGCATCATCCACAGACCGGTTTGCTCTATAGGCAAACTGCAGGGGGTCCAGCAAAGGTCCGGTGATGTCTTTTAGATATGCTAGAACCAGTCTTTCAAATGACTTCATGACCACAGGTGTTAAGGCAACAGGTCTGTAGTCGTTGAGTCCGGTGATCTTTTGTTTCTTCTGGATTGGGATGATGGTGGAGCGTTTGAAGCAGGATGGAACTATGCGCTGTTCCAATGATCTGTTGAAGATCTGCGAGAAAATGGGAGCCAGCTGGTCAGCACAAGTTCTCAGACAGGCTGGTGAGACACCGTCTGGGCCTGGCGCTTTCCTTCTCTTCTGTTTACTGAAGACCTGACGCACATTATCCTCACTGATCTGAAGATCAGAGAAGAAGGTGTTGATGGCTGTGTAGAGGGTGTCTGGTCGAAGGTGTCAAATCTGCAAAAGAACAAATTCAGGTCGTTAGCGAGAAGTTTACTGCCATCGATACTGGGGGAGATGATTTGTAATTTGTGATGGTTCTCAGGCCAGTCCACACTGATGCAGGGTCGTTGGCAGAAAACTGGTTTTCCAGCTTTTTTTGCATAGTTCTTTTTAGCCAGACCAATCTCCCTTGTTAAAGTGTTCCTGGTCTTGTTGTAGAGAATCCTGTCCCCACTCCTGTAGGCATCCTCTTTGATCTGACGAAGCTGTCTAAGTTTTGGTGTGAACCATGGTTTATCATTGTTAAATGATAAGTAGGTTCTGGTAGGGATGCATAACTCCTCACAGAAATTGATGTATGATGTTACGGTCTCTGTGAGCTCGTCCAGGTCGGTGGCTGCAGCTTCAAAAACACTCCAGTCAGTGCATTCAAAACAGGCTTGTAAGACCTGCTCTGTGTCGTTGGCCCATCTCTTAACAGTCCTTAATACTGGCTTAGAAGTTTTAAGTTTTTGCCTGTAAGTTGGTATAAGATGAACCAGGCAGTGATCAGAGAGTCCTAGAGCTGCTCTGGCCACAGAGCGATATGCATCTTTTATTGTTGTGTAGCAATGGTCCAGAATGTTATTGTCTCTGGTAGGGCATGTAATGTGCTGTCTGAATTTAGGCAGTTCATGTGTGAGTTTTGCTTGATTAAAGTCCCCAAGAATGATAAAAACGGAGTCTAGGTGTTTTTGTTCTGTCTCTGTGATTAAATCAGCCAGTAGTGAAAGAGCAGTACTCACGTGCGCTTGCGGTGGGATGTAAACACTGGTCAGAATAAACGAGGAAAACTCCCGCGGCGAGTAGAACGGCTTGCAGTTAATGAAAAGCACTTCCACGTCAGGACAGCACATCTTCTTTAACACAGTTACATCCGTACACCACCTTCTGTTGATATAAAAGCATGTCCCACCACCACGCGTTTTCCCCGTTGCCTCCGTGTCGCGATCTGCTCTGTACAGCTGGAAGTCTGGTAGTTGTAATGTGCTGTCCGGAGTGGCTTCGTTTAGCCAGGTTTCCGTGAAACACAGCGCAGCAGAGTTGTTATAGTCCTTATTTATGCGTGTGAGCTGAAGTAATTCCTCCATTTTGTTAGGAAGAGAGCGGAGATTCGCGAGATGAATGCTAGGCAGCGGCATTCTGAAACCGCGCAGTCTGTTTTTGACGAGCGCGCCAGCTCGCTTCCCCCGCCTGCGCGTCTAGTAGCGTAGAGCTGCCGCGCCAAGAACAACGCTCTGCAAAACGCCGGAGAAGTCGAAAACCGGCTGGTGATCAATTGGTGTGCACTGCAGAATGTTCAGCAGCTCATCCCTGGTATAACTGATCACGTTGGATGAACACAAAACAGGAAAAACAAACAAAAACATTGCAACAGCTGAGGAGCTTGGTACCGCGGCAGCCATTCTCGGCGCCTTCCGATGACGTAGGTCATAAACCTGGTCTTCCACAACCAGCTCTGGGCCTTAGTTGCCACTGGGCATCAGATACCCTCGGTTACAGGAGCAGACCTGTGGAATACAAGACGCTGAAATTGAGGAACATTTATAAAGTGCTGGCTCGGCAATACAATCCTTTAGGATTCATAGCGCCCTACAATACCTAAGCAAAGCTCATTGTTCAGAGCATGTGGGACAAACCCCATGACTAGGATGGCCCATGTATACCCCCAGACTTGCAGAAGGCATGGATGACATGGAAATCTGAGCTTCACTGGCTGCCCTTACATTGCTGTACCTCATCTATATGCTCCAGGCCTCACTGAACCGATAGTGGTCTCCAGAGAGATACATGTATTCAGCGATGCCTCCACTAAAGCGTATGGCTCTGTGGCATACATCAGGGCTAAAGATGTCCAAGAACAAATACCTACAGCCTTCCTTGCTGCACGATCTAGAGTGGCACCTCACCACCAACACTCATTCCCTCGCCTTGAACTTTGTGGATCACTGACCGCAGCTCAATTAGTGAAGAAGATCGAGCCAGAGCTAACCATCAAGACAGATATAAACCAATCCTCTAGAGTGACTCGACAACAGTATTAACGTGGTTGCAGTTGGAGTCGTGTTGGTTTTAAGTATTTGTGGGCACACGTATTTCAGAAATTCAGGAGCTAACTGCCGGGAGTACCTGGCTTTATGTTGACACTGCCCAGAACCCAGCTGATGATGTGACCAGAGGAAAGGCCCTGGCAGAGCTAGCTGTTCCAAATCATTTGAGTCAAGCCTTTTCTTCATAAACCCTCCATGGACTGGCCATCACAACCTGGAGAACTCCTTGAGCAGGATGTTTCTGAGTACAAGAAAGTGACTCTATGTGGAACAGTTTCCAAAGTCAAAGGACAGGATGGTCAAGAAACCTCAATTTACCAGTCTTGGAATGACCTGATAGAGTCAGTAGCACAGGAGGCATACAGGGCCGTTTAACTGCGGAGGACTATCGTAGAGCGGAGAAGACTGTTATTTATAAATGTCTTACAACTAGAGCGGGCCACTTGGATCTCCTGCTAAATTTAGATAAGCTAAATTGTCCGTAGTGTATGAGTCTGTATGAATGTTTCCCAGTGAAAGGGCATCCGCTGCATAAAACATATGCTGGATAAGTTGGCGATTAATTCCGCTGTGGCGAACCTAGATTGATAAAAGGACTAAGCCAAAAAGAAAATAAATGAATAATATTAATAATATATTATAATATATATATTTTTTCATTTATTGTAAATATCTTATTTTGTATTAATTTGGGTATTTTGTATGGTTTTCACTTAAGTAAACTAAATCACGTTTATTGGCATTTCCATTGTTTATGCATGTTTGCTTCCACCATAACTTTGTAAAATTGCCACACCTTAAATGTTATCCCTTTTACCAAAGGAGATGTAACATTCAGTAAATATATAATTTTTTAAATGTGAGACTTGTGAAAATTCCTGAAGAAGAGAAATGACCTCAATACCTTGGCCCCACCCTTTGTTTACCAATAACACTGTTTGTTGATTAAGCCATTTTTCATTGATTCTTCTCATGTTCAGAACCTCATGTGCTTGTGGTGTCTTGAACATGTGCACTTTGTACTTATCCTCCCACTCTCTTTTTCACATGGCATCTGCTCTGTCCTCCTCCGGCACCCAATCGCGTCAACAGAGCTCAGTCATCCGTCTGACATGAAGCAATGAAGGCGGTCGCAGTATACACACCGAAATCTCCTAACACTCTCCTTATTTATTTGAAGCTTCCACAGCATGTTATTTGCTTGTTGAAAATCTTTGATTTTTATTAAGCTTTTCTTGATGTCAGTTTATGAAATCAGTTTAACACAACCTTGAGACTCTAACAATTTTTTTTCTCGATCCAGGAGAATTCAAGCCCTTTGCAATATTTTCTTCAAATTTTTTGTATGTCCTGAGCCAAAATAACATTTAAACATCGAAATAACGTTAAATGAACATTTAAATAACAATCTTTTTTGCATAATGATTTTTATATTTCCTCCAACAGAAGGTAAGAAAAATAGTCCATTTCAAATGTTTTTTTAAAAAACTGTCGTTAGAGGAATATAAATTCAATAATATTTATAATAATAATAATAATAACAATGGCGCCATGTTGGCATAGTGAGTAGCACGTTCGCCTCACAGCAAGAAGGTCGCTGGTTCGAGCCTCGGCTGGGTCAGTTAACATTTCTGTGTGGAGTTTGCATGTTCTCCCCGTGGTTGCGTGGGTTTCCTCCGGGTGCTCCTGTTTCCCCCACAAGTCCAAAGACATGCGGTATGTTGAATTGGGTAGGCAAAATTTTCCGTAGTGAATGAGCGTGTATGGATGTTTCCCAGAGAAAGGGTTGCAGCTGGAAGGGCATTCACTGCGTAAAACATATGCTGGATAAGTTGGCGGTTCATTCCGCTGTGGCAACCCCAGATTAATAAAGGGACTAAGCTGAAAAGAAAATGAATGAATAATAACAATAATAATAATAATAATAGGGTGACACGGTGGTGCAGTAGGTAGTGCTGTCGCCTCACAGCAAGAATGTCGCTGGTTTTAGCCTCGGTTGGGTCATATCTGTGAGGAGTTTGCATGTTCTCCCCTTGTTCGCGTGGGTTTCCTCCAGGTGCTCTGGTTTGCCCCACAGTCCAAAGATATGCGGTACAGGTGAATTGGTTAAGCTAAATTGTCTGTAGTGTATGTGTGTGAATGAGAATGCATGGATGTTTCCCAGAGATGGGTTGCAGCTGGAAGAGCATCCGTTGCGTAAAACAAAAATGCTGGATAAGTTTGCGGTTCATTCTGCTGTGGCAACCCCAGATTAATTAAGGGACTAAGCTGAAAAGAAAACGAATGAATAATAATAATAATAATAATAATAATTATTATTATTATTATTATTATTATTATTATTAAAATATCTAAAATTATATTTGATTGCATTTGGAGAGTAATTTACCCTTAATTTAACTAAAACAGTACAATTGGTGGGTTAAGCCTGGCAGAGTTTTGTCTATATCTCTGCAAATAACTGTCAGCATGCCACAAATTTATCCTTTATTGACATAATTTTTAAATCATGTGTAAGTATAACTAAAACACCATCATAATGGCGTACACCTAACCAGTGGTGCCACAATGTCATTTTGAGATTTTCAATGACTCATGAGCACAATTTCCTTTGTAACTGTTAGTTATCCCATGCATGCTTAATATAAGTTTGGATGAAATGCATTTAGTGACATGATTTTACTTTTTGTTTCCAATCATAGAATTAAATATATTTTTTTTTAAACATAAAACAATACAGAGGTACAGACCTTAATGACCTCATAGCTTGTTGGATTAGAAAACAATTACAGATGACACTATTATTGCAAGATCTCCTAAATAAAATGTTAGATGTTATAACACAAAAAAGAAGGATTTGATGGATGCAGAGAAAGTAGGTTACAGTGTCCAAAATGTAAGCAAAGCATGTGCCAACAAAAATGTGATATTACTGATGGGTTACATTGGTAAAAAAAAAAAAAAAAGTCAGAAATGAGTGTCAAATGTAAAAAAAATATTATTTTATAAACATATATATTTTCATATTGTTATTGGATGATTGATTTTATTTTATTACTCCTATTAATATTTTTAAGACATTTGCAGTTGCCTATTATTTTACCTTCTGTTGGAAGAATATAAAAACATTATCAAATGAAAAAAATTCTGACATATATTTGACAATATTGACATGAAACTTAATGATATTTTAATGATAAGTTCAATTTGCATCACTGTAGTTGACATAGCCATTTACTAATACTAGTATTGGCACGTTTAATGAGAAATATTTATTTTACATTTTTAAAAAACGATTTTTTTTCCACTGAAAAACATTTATGACCTCATGACAATCACGTTTTTTTGATAAATTTATGACAAGTTACTTTGTCTTGGCAATATCGAATTATGACAAAGACACTGAAAAGTTTTGTTGTCTAACATAACTAAGTATATAACAATGGCTTAAGGTTTCATTCATTTTTAGTCTTATTGTTACGATTACCAGCAATCCAGCCTGTGCAGATCGCTGGTAAACAAACACACATCTCATGAACTACAAATCTGCTGGTAAATAGACTACAGATCCAGTCATGCAACATTTAATTACACTCCATAGCTGATGCTGCTCATGAACTAGTTACCTGGACTATAAAATCACCACACAAACAGCCATTGCTGAGTCTTGTCTACTGTTTAGTGACACTACAACAAATTTTCCTTTGTCTTGCTTTTCTGTGTTTTTTGATCCTTGCCTCGTTTGTCTGTATATTCCTGTCTGCTGCCTGCCTCTGACCATCTTCCTGCCCATTGACTACGATTCTGGATTGCCTGTATACATCTGTTTGCACCTGTTGACTATTTGTTACCTGATCTTTCTAATAAACATGCATTTGGATCCGCACCTCTGTTGTCAGTGTCACTCCCTGCGTTACACATATGAAAACCCCCTTCAAGTAAAGTGTTACTCCTAAATCGAAAGTCTTACAAAAATCTAAAAACTTAGGATGTCAGCACACAAGTGGGAATTAGTGCAGATAAATACTCTTTGTTCCAAGAATCTATGTGCTTCTTCAAATAGTGAAGATGTTGTTGAAGCAGCTCAGGTTCATTTTACAATGACATATTGCCACTTTGAGCTCAAATCAAATTAGAGTTTGGTAATTTGTTCAGAATTCTTTGCAGTCACTGCACTGCTGTGGGTGGAGCTATTTCTTATTTATCAAAACTCTACAAGCTTTGGTGAACTGATGACATTCATGAATATGTGAATTTGTGTAATTTGATTTGTATTTAAACTATAGATATAGAAACAAGTTAAACAGAGATGTGATTTCATGCAGAGAAATTTCTCACATGATCTGAAGCTAAACAGTTACACTAATGGGCACTAGTAAACACAATACCAGATTTCACAGGTGATATATGTATGCATTTTGGGTTTGTGTAAGTCACATTCATAAATAATAATTAAATCTTTATGATTAATTTAATGTTTAAATTCAGTGTATTTATTTTAAGTTTTATGGTTTAATATTTTGGGGTAAACATTTTTATTTAATCAAGTGAACTGTGTGTTGTCTGTATTGCTATAAGGTATATGCAGAAGGACTTTTCACTTTCAGTAACCTGGTTAAAGCACTTCTGGTGAACTGGATGCCATTACAAAATTGCAGCATTTCAAGAGTTCACACTTAGCTGATGATTGATTATAAAGCTTATTTGGCATGCTGTCCCAGGAGAGAGCCCTGAGCTCATAAGATCCTCGAGCCCATGGCTCCCTCCCATTCGCAAGGCGAGAGGAGAGTTTGAGCTCAGGTAGATCTCGAAAACTCCCCTGCGGGTAGATAACGAACAGATAGTGATCGATATGAAAAGATAACTACTTACAAGGAGCATGTCTATGGTGCCGATTTGTATTAGTCAATTAACTTAAGTTGCATGTTTTTGGACAGTGGGAGGAAACCGGGGAACCCGGGGGAAACCCACGTGAGCACGGGGAGAACGTGTAAACTCCACACAGATACATCAGCTGGCTTGGTAAGGACTAGAACCAGTGATGTTCTTGCTGTGAGGCGACAGTGCTAACCACTGGGCCACCGTGCCACCCATCTAGGAAGGAGGAGGAGTAGGGGTGGAAGGGGGGATTCTTCAAAACGAAGATGGCTGTGATGTGGAACTTGGGGTATATATAGTGGCTTAGGACTCATCTGATTGGTGAATCATAAATTGGATAATGTGGAACCAGCTGCGCGCAAATGATCTGCACGTGATCCTCTCGAAATTAGTTTATAAAACTTCACTTCAAGAGTTCACACTTAGCTGATGATTGATTATAAAGCTTGTTTGGCATGCTGTCCCGGGAGAGAGCCCTGAGCTCATAAGATTCTCGAGCCCAGGGCTCCCTCCCGTTCGCAAGGCGAGAGGAGAGTTTGAGCTCAGGTAGATCTCGAAAACTCCCCAAGATGTCTTAATAAGCTCGGGACAGCAGCCGCGTATTAAAGAACGCCCCAAAAGGCAATAAAGAATGAAGCCATAACTGGCTGCTGAATGGAAAGTGTTTAAAAAAAAAGATGGTATCAAGAGAGGGTTTGCAGGAGCAAGGATAAAACTGGTGCAGAGTGTGAAAGGTTTAGGTTAGAGTGATTGCTACAACTGAAGAGGGGTATTGGCAGCCTGTGTTGCGAATGCTATGTGTGCTCCCGTAGCAGTGTTTGACTGCCATCACCGGACAGGGGAGTGAGACAGATGTAATAATTTGAATGCAGGATGTATGATCTCTGCTAGAGAGACTCTTAAATGACTGTGAGCGTCTCTGCTGCTACAAAAGGTGCGATAGGATTTAAGCTGAGGGAAGCATCTCTACAGTTGCAGAGGTGCAATGAAAGTCAGTGATGCAGAGGGGAATTTAAGCTAAGTGTAGCATCTCTACAGTTGCAGAGGTGCCATGGAAATCAGTGGTGCAAAGATGCAGAGAAGAATTTTAACTGAGTGGAGCATCTCTACAGTTGTAGAGGTGCAATGAAAGTCAGCGGTGTAGAGGAGAATTGAGAAAAGCGGTGCATCTCTGCAGTTGCGGAGGTGCAAATGGAAGTCAGTGGTGCAGAGGAGAATTTAAGCCAAGCGGGGCATCTCTACAGTTGCAGAGGTGCAAAAGAAGTCAATAATAACAGGTAAATACGCTTCCGCGGAGGCATTTAAACTGCTGTGGCTGTGATGGGGAGTGTGTGTGAGCTCAGGCAGAGCGTCACTGCTGTTGCAGTGGTGCAGAGGGGAAATGGAGCTCAGCGGAGCGTCACTGCTGCGGCAGTGGAGCTGAGGGGAAATGAAGCTCAGCAGAGCGTTTCTGCTGCTGCAGAGGTGCGGTGGCAGTCAATATTGGAAGGCAAGTACGCTTCTGCGGAGGCGTTTTAGCTGCTGGCAGTGCTGGGGAGTGTGTCGGTAGTGAATGGCTAAATGGAGATGTGTGTGAGCTGAGACAGAGCGTCACTGCTGCGGCAGTGTTACAGGGGGAGAATAAGGCTTGGCAGAGCGTCTCTACTGTTGCTGAGGTGCAGTGGTAGTCAATATTTGAGCGTTATGGGTGCTCCCACGGGAATGTTAAATAACATCCAATAGTGATGTGTAGAGATGAAAGTGAATAAGGGTTGAGTTAGCGAACTGCAGTGGTGTTATGGGTGAGTGTAGCTCAGCGGAGAGCCTCTGCAGTTGCAGAGGTGTAGTGGTGTTCGGTATTGAGCGTTATGAGTGCTCCCGCAGGAATGTTAATACTGACGGTAGTGATATTTAGAGATGAAAGTGAATAAAGGCTTACCTAGAGCATCACTGCTGCAGGAATCGGCTCTTTGGTTTAAATCAAATTTAAACTTTGGGGATTCGAATACAAAGATCCGAACGTGATTCACATAGAATTATTGAAAGCTTACACTCACCCTACATATTTGTCCAGCAAATAGAACGGTTAGTGTAAAGCAACCCTGTATTATATTATTACGTGGCCAACTATAACAATATAAAAAAGTATTTAATTATTTGATAAGCAAGGTAGCAGTATCTGAAGCTGAGGCATTAACTTATAAAGCACACAACACACCAACACAGATCTTAACAACGAAACAAAGTTTATTGCTACTCTATAACACAACGCACTAGTCTACATAAAACACACATACAGCACATACACACAAGCAGTTTGAGGAGAGTTATGATGGAGAGTGAAGAAGGATTCAACTTCTAGCATTTGCTAAGTTCTTAGCATTGCAACCTGAGAGAAACCATAAAAGCAGAGAATTTCGCTATTCTTTACTTAAATATAATTCACACCAGTTACAGCAATGGATGGAATCCTTGTTTGTGTTACTTGCGTTCTGATGGAATTTTGGTTTCCTCGACTGGTCCAAAAGGGAGATCCCGGTGAAGCTGATTGGTTAGCGTAGCAACTCCAATGACGTGCTGGAATTCCCTCTTCGGCAAAGGGTTTCCTTACTTTCAGCGAAGCTTGTGGTCGGTTGCCAGGGATACAGATGTTGGACGAGGCAGTTTTGTAGGTGAAGTCCTTCCTGGAGGTTCTGTAGTTATGATTAGTTGACCCGATGGCTTGTTGTTGAAGCACAAGCAGATCAGGGGTCGAGACGGCAGCAAGAAGAGAAGTTTGCGGTTTGCTGCGTGATGTAACGAGGCTTCTGGTGAGGCGATGTAAAGAGCTGCCAGAGTTGACGTCGCTGCCGCCACAGCTGCCAGATTCGACGTCGCTGCCGCCACAGCTGCCAGAATCGCTGCCGCCAGAGCTGCCAGTATTTCTTGACCCGCTGGAGTTGAATGAACTGGCAGTATTTCCTGAACCCAGTCCTCCTGACCCGCTGGAGTCGAACGAACTGCCAGTATTTCCTGAACCCAGTCCTCCTGACCCGCTGGAGTCGAACGAACTGCCAGTATTTCCCAAACCCAGGCCTCCTGACCCGCTGGAGTTGAACAAACTGCCAGTATTTCCTGAACTCAGGCCTCCTGACTCACTGGAGTCGAACGAACTGCCAGAATTTCCTGAACCCAGGCCTCCTGACCCGCTAAAGTTGAACAAACTGCCAGTATTTCCTGAACCCAGTCCTCCTGACCCGCTGGAGTTGAACGAATTGCCAGTACTCCTTGAACCAAAGCCTCCTGATCCACTGGAATTGAACGAACTGCCAGTGTCTTCTGTACCTAAGCCTGCTGACCCACTGGGGTTAAACGAACTGCCAGTGCATCCTGAGCTGAAGCCTCCTGACCCACTGGGGTTAAACGATCTGCCAGTGCTTCCTGTACCCAAGCCGCTTGACCCACTGTGGTCGAGCGATCTGCCAGTGCATCCTGAGCCAAAGCCGCCTGACCCAATGGGGTCGAATGAACTGCCAGTGCCTCCTGTACCTAAGCCTCCTGATCCACTGGAGTTGAACGAACTGCCAGTGCTCCTTGAGCCAAAGCCTCCTGACCCACTTGGGTTGAACGAACTGACTGTACTCCTTGAGCCGAAGCCTCCTGACCCACTGGGGTTGAACAAACTGACAGTGCTCCCTGAGCCGAAGCCTCCTGACCCTATGGGGTCAAATGAACTGCCAGTGTTCCTTGAGCCTAAGCCCCCTGACCCACTGGGGTTGAGCGAACCGTCAGTGTATCCTGAGCCGAAGCCCCCTGATCCACTGCGGTTGGGCAAACTGTCTGTGTCTCCTGTGCCTAAGCCTCCTGACCCACTGGGGTCAAACAAACCGCCAGTGCCTTTTTGAACCTAAGCCTCCTGACCCACCGGGGTCGAACGAACTGTCAGTGCTTCCTGAACCAAAACTCCAGGTCCTCCTTAGCTACATGTTCTTGTCCCTCCATCCCTCCCCCTGTTCCGCCTCCACTCCACCTCCCGCCTGAACTATCTTTGGAGCATCTGGAAGCCGCTCATTAGAGGGGGGTAATGTCACGGTTCAGGGATCTGTGTGTTCCTGTCTGTGTGTGTATGTGTGTGCGTATGGTGTACCTGTGTTGATGTGAGTGTGGTTGTTTAGGTATTAATAGCGTGGCTGTCTGTTTACTTTCCCCGTCAGCTGTGTGGTCACGTGGAGGGAATCATCCTATGGGCTGATTAGCGACAGCAGCTGTTTGGTGTTAGCGCGGCTATTTATACCCAGCACCCATGTCTCCAAACTGTCAGTCCGTTGTACAACCTGTGTTTGTGTTTCTCAGGCTTCTGCGTGTTATGCTGGTGGTGAGTTGCTATGAATCTCTCTCCGTTGTGGAAGTTATCTTTTATGGCTATTACCTGCTTGCTGAACTGTGTCTCATGTGATCGACTACGAGTTTTGTTTGTGGCTGTTACTTACTGGTTTACTGTGTGAAGTTTCCCTCAGCTGTTTAGCTGCATCGTTTCCACAGGAAGATACCTCTTGTACTCTCCACCGCCTCATTCACGAACTGTTATTTGAGCCTAGTTGAATTTCATTCTGACATTAAACTTCTTTTTATTTTACTCTCGCATTTGGGTCTCCCTGTGTATCATTACATACCGTGGCTAACCGGAGCATATATATTATTGGCAAGGTAAACTTGTCTGGCGCCCAAAGGTTGTTTGAAACAAAACTGTTAATCATATATATATATATATATATATATTTTTTTTTTGTCGAGGTCCACTGGGAGTAGGCCCAAAGTGCCTGGAAAAGCTGCATCTTTCAGTTCCCACATGGACTAGTGGTAGGGAGTTGAACTGCGGTGCTGTCGACCTGAATTCTAAACCCGCCTGGAGTGGTTTTTTTTTAATTGATTTTTTGTTTTCTCCTTCTTTTCTTTCTTTTTTTTTTATTGAAAAGAAATTAAAACTTATTTATCACACCACCACCGTTACAACAGTTTGGGGGGTCTTTGAGTGTAGCCTCTTTTATTGTTTTAAGATGTAGAGTTAATAAGCAAGCATTTGTGATCGCGACTGTCAAGTCATCCTGTGGATAACCTTTTGCTGGGTGCCTGTGGATTGCTTTGAAAATGAGATCACAGCTCAGACATGTTGGCACCAATCAATCTTATAAGGATATGGTCAGTGTTATGTTCGATTCTGGAAAGGTCCTTTGACTCCCTACATATCCCCCTTTTGGATGGTGATGTTCAAGTTATGAACATCGGCAGACACTGGAACAAGAGAAATGTGAAGAGAGAGAGAGAACATACACACACAAGGCACTAACCACATTTCCATTCCATAGACTGAGTGCTGGTGCAGGTTTTAGATTAAATTGATTGGGTTAGGAACACTTGAGGTGTAGTGCAACATTGCCTGAAATAATTAAAATTTAGTTATTTAGCTAGTCTACTTCATCGAGAGTATGGGGTGGCGCTAGCTTCAACTTAAATTAGGTTCAGGTCTCGAGTGGTTTTATCTGCTTGACTGGCAGATAGAAAAATTGTTTGCAGCAATTGACACTACTTTGGTAGAAGGAGTCAATTCTACTTTTAGGCCCTGTGCACGAATTTGCGGGGGTACCCTGTGGAGGGGACTGGAAGTGCAAATTAGTCAGACAGAGAGAGGGGGGAGAAGGACATGGAAAGGCACAGTGATGCAATAAAAATTGAGGTAGGTTAAAGACCAGCAACAACAGTGTTGCATATGAAGGGTGGCTCCTCTCTACTTAGTGTTAGTGTTGTGTTTAACTAGGTGTTTCCCTAGAAATGTCAAAGATTATGTTAGCGTGTAGAGGGTAGGACAGTTGGTCTGTGTCAGTAGTTGTGGTCCTCCCTCATTTGTTGTTTAATGATGATGGAGCAGTCAAATTTCCTCATTGATGAGGTCATCCAGTAAGTGAGGGACTGGAGTTAAGCATGGGTCAGGAAGAGTTTCAGGACTGAATTGATGTTTGTCGGAAGAATGGCAGACGACCAGAGCAGCACTATTTTGAGCATGAGGGCTTTCACCTGCAAGTGTTTGTTGGTTCAGATGGTCGCTGCTTGTCCGTTCGGCGACGAGTCAGGCTGAATCTGTTTTTTTCTTTTGCCACTTCCTGTCCTCCTCTATGCATTTGAAAAACTCTTTCATCATCATTTTTACCAGTTCTTGAGGATCAAATTCCTCTTCCTCTTGCTGTAATTGAGTCTGAGTGTTGTCAGTGTGAAAATTTTCACCTTCGACGACTCCTTGGGCTTGATGGTACATGGTTTTGATGTCTTCCCTTGGAAAGACTATTCATTGGTGACCAGTCTTTTGTTTGACCCCCATTGGTTTCGAAATGAGGTGGACTTGTTCCATGATCTTTCCCTGTGGCTTTCAGGTGAGCATCGTTGTCCAGACGGTTCATCCCAGCCACTGTTTTTCTGTTTAGGTCTATTGTTAGAATAGGAGTCACATTGTCTGTTGGACGAAGATACATTCCACCCTGTGGATAGTGGTTTCATATCGTTTGGGTGTGGGGCACCCTCTAGTGCCAGTTCTGGACTTTGGGTGTTAAAATCAAAAACTGTTGCAGTTTTGGTGGTTTTCTCTAACACCATCTTTTGTTTGCCATAGGCTTTCTGAGTTAAATCTCGCAATTGCTGGGTGCTCATAATCCGTGGGCATGCGAGTACTCCGAGATGTTGACTTACTACTGGATGGAGGTTTCTCAAGAAGAGAATTTTAAAGTTCAGGTCTTCTTCCATATCAGGTTCGTTACGAGTTCAGAAAAAGGCTTGCCTGAGTCGGTTGTAGTAAGCGTGTGGGGACTCATTGTGAACTTGTTTTGTCTCCAGAGCGCCTAGCAATCCTTGATCTGTTTCAGGGTCAGCAAACTCTCTGATGAGGGCTTCTTGGAGCAGGCGGTAATTGTTCTTTACCTGAGCTAGTTGTCGGTCCAGAAAGCTGCGCACCTCAGTGCTGGATGTGGCTCGAAACAAATACAGTCTTTCATTGTTAGAGACATTGGGTCTCATTTCCAGGTGGAAATCAATGTCTTGGAAATAAGCGTGGACCTCCAAACCCCCTGGCACTCTTGGAGTAAATTTGCCAATGTTTCTGGCCAGCTTGTGAAGGTCTTTGAGGTCGAGAATGTATGACGATCTGTGACTGGCTATCACAGGCTCTCGTCGCTGTGGGGTAAAGTAGGGCTGTTTAGAAGGTGTTTGTGAAGATCTTCGACATGGTTTCTCACCTTTTTCAATATGTGTGAGCTCAGGGACAGGGGATCCTGTCCTGCTTGGCAGAGGTGAGGCTGGTGTCCATCTTGACTTTGAGGGTTCATGGCGCAGTTCATCTTTGATAAAGGCGGACTCCTCTTTGATGTCATCAATTTCCTGCATTAGTCTGTCGATCTCATGTCTTGCTTCGCTAAGATGAGTTTCAAGGGCTTTGATTCTGGCCTTCTTGTCTCTAAAGTCCACCTTTGCTTCTTTCAGTAGCTGTTCAGCATACTCTAGCTTGTTAGCGACATCAGTGTGGTCTGCTCTGGCTTGTTCTCTTTCTTCTGTGATGGCTGTTAGGGCTTCTTTTAGTTTGTTGATCTCCTCTGTGGTACCTTCATCCATCTCATTTGGTTGATCCAGTCGTTCCTGCGCCTCCAGCTCTAGCTGCTCGATGCGGGCTTGCAGGCGTGTCAGCTTGTGCCGGAGTTGGGAGGTGTGTCTGTCACTCAACTTGAGGGTGGCGATGAGTGTGTGACTCAAGGTACCAGTGATTTTGGCCAGTTCTTTGTGATTGAAGCTTTGGCTTGGGTCTTGCTTCATTATGCTGTTTATGGTCTCATCCAGCTGGTCTTGCGTCAGAGGCTGCAGTGTTTCAGCAGCTTTAGGGAGGAGGCTGCTTGTTTCAACGCTCAGCCATGTTTCTAGGTCCCTCCAGTGGCCAGCAGCATCTGGGGTATGTGCCATGTTTGATGTGGCGAGGGGAGGACTCAACTGACACAGACCTTGAAGAGAGATAGAGAGGAGAAAGAAGAACACAGTAGAACAAAGCAAACAGGCTAGGAAAAATGTTAGTGTTCAATGTTAGGTGTGTACTAATGTTGAGCTGAGTGTGGTTCTCTGGAACTTTGGCCCTCTGGTGGGTATGTGTCTAACTGGTAGCCTCTGTGGAAAGAGTCAGTAGCACAGACAACTGGCACAGTGAGAGAACACAGAAAAACAAAAGTGATAAAGAGAATAAGGAGTAGGGTGAAAATCTGTAGTTTCCACTCTCTTAGAGAGGATTCATTTAGCTTTTGTTAACTATAAAATAAAATAAGATTTCTAAACACCAGGACTGTGCTTGCTATTGAAATTTCTTCAGAAGTGAATGAAAGTGTGATAACAATAACAGTATTGGCTTCTGAATAGGATTGACTCCGTACACCAAATATATTCTTTCTGGATGCATGTTTCGAATTGGATCTAACGACGCCTATCTTCTTGTCTGATGAGTGAGAAAGGAGGGGGGAGATCAGACAATTTCAACAATTAAAGTGTTCAAGTGTCCCAAACATCTATTAAATGTTTCTAAAATTCTCTGCTTTTGACTCTCACAGACACAATCCTCGAACCAGCATCAGTAGTCTAGTTAAAAGAAGATAGTTAGAAAGAAGAGAGAACAGGAATTAGTTCTCTTAGTGTTAGGTGTATTTTAGGATGAAAAGTGGTAAGGCAGTGTTGATTTGATACTTCAAGAAGAGTTTGTTTTATTGTGTTATATAGTAACCACTTACCTGCGTATTAGAAAAATCAGAATTATTCTTTTTCAGTTAAGGCTAATTGGAGGGCTACTGCTCTGACTAGGCTTAATGATGACTTAGGTCGGTACGGTCACAGCTCACTGGGCTGTACTGTCCAATTGCATCAATGAAGCAGCAGGGGGAGCACTGTCTGTTAGCAGGCTTTAATGAAAATGCTAAATTATGGATAATATATTTAGGTACCTTAAGAGATATTCAATAAAAATCCACTAGATGAAAAGAATACATTTAATTTCGATATGAACTTAACATTAAAATCTGTAATGTAGTAATAACTATATAAGTTATCGTTAAACTTCATAAGAACACTTATGACTTAATTTAATTATTAATTGTTACTGAAATGATAAAGCCATACATCAATGAGCCATTAATGAAATTAGAATTTCGAATGATAAAGTTGGTTAAACTTAACATTTAATGCAGTTTATCATTAAGTTAAACAATTTGTCACGCTCTTGAATAGAAAAAACAAAACAAATACGAGGATCCAGAATGCAAGGTCCTTTAATGACCAGATAGGACAGACAGTCACAAAAATGAACAGAAAAAAATTAAAGCGTGAGACAGAAAGGTATCCAGGGAGTCCAGAAATGATGATCTCCAGAACCGCTGGCAGATCCAAAAAACGAGCAGGGCGTCCTGGCAGATACAGAGCACAGAGTGAGCGATAACGAACTGACAAGATACAATGACTGCCATGCACCTATATACAGAGAGATAATTAGACACAGCTGACAAAAATCAGCACAGCTAATAAGCAACCATGTGATGAAAACAGAACGCTACACCACGCACATGAATGAGCAAAACAAAACCATAAGACAAAAACAGAGACACACCAGAAAGTGCGCATAGCCTGCAACCGTGACACAATTGTAATTAATTTAATCAGTGAGTCTTATGTGTATAAATCAACAGTCATGGGAAATGGGTGTTCCTAGATGTTGAAAAATGGAAAAAGTATTTCTACTTGAATAAGTCAGAGAATATTATTTTATAGTAATGAAAACAAAACTATAATTCATTGTCAATAAAACCAACAGCTTATGTAAGTTCCAACTGATCAAATTCAACAGGCCAAAGCAGGAAAAAGAGAAATGAAAATAAGAGAGTAAAGAGAGAAAACTGAGATTCAAGAATTACTTCAGACATCAGCCATGCAATGCATTTAAGATCATTAAATGCTACGTGCTATCTACTAGCCTTCGCTGCTACTAGAAATCCGGCAAGTCTCTCCGTACTTCCAGATCCAGGTTGCTATGACAACGTCCACAAAGTGGAAAAATAGCAAGTTTCACAGACGACGCATCTCACACTGCTCAAACAAAAAGCACTAGTTTAGATTTTATATCTTAACAGTACTGAACGATCTCAACTTGTGCAAGTGAGATTAATTAATCAACAGGTTTTCTGAGATTAAATACAATTCGTGACAGAGATATGGGGGATCTCAGCACTCTTTGTTAAGTTTGTTTAGACTGCAAACACATCCGTGGAATCAAACCACAATTTTAATTGATCAATTTCAAAACTTCTCCTATAAACTACGCTGGGCAGCTCTCTCTGAGCACCGCGTTTTAAATAATTCACTAAGAATTAGCAAATTACAACGGCAACAAGAATTTAGTTAGCTAATCTAAATTAGTTACCAGGAGAAAACACAGCTGACTTTCGAGCCAGGAATTGCGACGTACGAAATCATACTGTGAAGGCCTTATATGAGATAAGCACAAAGGAACACGCTTTGTCTTTCTCTTCATGCGCTTTAGAGCAGCTTATAGTTTGTCTCGGCGGACAATTCAAATGCAGTTTTACTTTCTTAACAACACTGAATGCAGTCAAGCAATAAAACTATGGTACCACAATGGAATTGTGCAGTAACAAAACTTCTGTTCCCTCTAATCTATTCTTTCTGGACAAAAATAGAAAAGATTAACAGCGTGTTTTTGGAGTTTTTGTGCTTTAAAAGTTAGATTTGCTTGCCCGCATTCTCCACCACTATGTAGGAATTGGCTCTTTGGTTTAAATCAAATTTAAACTTTGGGGATTCGAATACAAAGATCCGAACGTGATTCACATAGAATTATTAAAAGCTTACACTCACCCTGCATATTTGTCCAGCAAATAGAACGGTTAGTGTAAAGCAACCCTGTATTATATTATTACGTGGCCAACTATAACAATATAAAACAGTATTTAATTATTTGATAAGCAAGGTAGCAGTATCTGAAGCTGAGGCATTAACTTATAAAGCACACAACACACCAACACGAATCTTAACAACGAAACAAAGTTTATTGCTACTCTATAACACAACGCGCTAGTCTACATAAAACACACAAACGCACATACACACAAGCAGTTTGAGGAGAGTTATGATAGAGAGTGAAGAAGGATTCAACTTCTAGCATTTGCTAAGTTCTTAGCATTGCAACCTGAGAGAAACCATAAAAACAGAGAATTTCGCTATTCTTTACTTAAATATAATTCACCAGTTACAGCAATGGTTGGAAACCTTGTTTGTGTTACTTGCGTTCTGATGGAATTTTGGTTTCCTCGACTGGTCCAAAAGGGAGATCCCGGTGAAGCTGATTGGTTAGCGTAGCAACTCCAATGACGTGCGGGAATTCCCTCTTCGGCAAAGGGTTTCCTTACTTTCAGCGAAGCTTGTAGTTGGTTACCAGGGATACAGATGTTGGATGAGGCGGTTTTGTAGGTGAAGTCCTTCCTGGAGGTTCTGTAGTTATGATGAGTTGACCCGATGGCTTGTTGTTGAAGCACAACCAGATCAGGGGTCGAGCCGGCAGCAAGAAGAGAAGTTTGCAGTTTGCTGTGTGATGTAACGAGGTTTCCGGCGAGGCGATGTAACAGCCCCAGGACGGGAAGAGCAACGTCCAGTCGGCGACTGGCAAAGATGATCGGCTGCAAAGACGATCGGCGGCAAAGACAAAGAAATTTCCTTTGTTCCAAGTTTTAAGGGCTTTAGGTTAGGTGTGGCCTACATAGTGACTGTCCAATCAGAGAAGCTGGAGAGTGGGGTCACACCCTCATTCCCTCCTCTAGGAGGCCGGCATGGCACATTGTGTGAGTGCCGTGTGTTACCTGCCTTTGACTGGAAGTTATTAAAATAAAGTTTATAACATGGACATTTTTCATAGTGTGGTTTCTTCATATAAATCAATGCATTAGAAACTTTTCTAGCTTTCAAACGATACCAAACCTGAAATATTTCACAAACATTCTGTAGATTTCATTCACCACCAACAGTTATAACTCATTAACTATCCATAACAGTTATGTTAAACACATGGAACGTGTACACACAAAAACCTACAGAAATGTGAAATAAGCATACATTGCTCAAATAAACAGAGTTTAACTTAAATGTCCATTTAAGCTTTGGGAGCTTTTTATGAGCGTTTCTTTGTCTGGCTTGAGGAATGTGTATTCCCTTGAGACGCGGGTCGCAGGCGCGAACCAAATGGCCTTGCAGAGCTTATCTCAAAAGAACAGTTTGGGGGGTCTTTGAGTGTAGCCTCTTTTATTGTTTTAAGAAGTAGAGTTAATTAGCAAGCATTTGTGATCGCGACTGTCAAGTCATCCTGTGGATAACCTTTTGCTGGGTGCCTGTGGATAGCTTTGAAAATGAGATCACAGCTCAGACATGTTGGCACCAATCAATCTTATAAGGATATGGTCAGTGTTATGTTCGATTCTGGAAAGGTCCGTTGACTCCCTACACTGCGATGCCGTGGTGCTGTGGGTGAGAGTAGCTCAGTGAAACGTCTCTGCTGTTGCAGAGGTGTAGTGGGTCGGTATGGAGGCAATGTGTGCTCCCACAGAAGCATTTATTGCTGTATTAGTGCGGGGAAGCATGATGATAGTGGTATTTGAAATTGTAAGTGTATATGAGCTCGTTTAGAACGTTGCTGCTGCAGCAACTGAACTACAGGCATCCCCTAAATGGGTCGGAGCTGTTGTGAATAAAAGTGAATATAAGTATGGGATAGTTCAAGTTTGGAGGGAAAAAGGTTAAAAGGAAGAAAGGTGGTATTGTGCTCCTGTAGTGTAAGAAAAAGGGTTTGGAATGTGTGTGTGTGTGTGTGTGTGTGTGTGTGTGTGTGTTTGTCGGGGCTGGTATCAAATATATGCAGAACATTCTTTGCCATTTGATCTGTTTGCTTAATAAAGAAAGTTTCATCATCTTGTAAAGTTAGATCAGATATGGTGGGGTGGATTGAAATGGTGTTAGTTTGGAACTCTCAATCAAAAAGGCTAGTGAGAATTTGGCATCAAGGGTGTGGGCTGTGTGAGTGGAAATGTATCCTTTGTAGAGCGTGAATGTGTTAAGAATGGATGTGGAGTGTAATGGTTAGATGAGGGTCAGTTTCTGCAGCTAGATCTCAGGGTCTCTGAAAAACAAGAGAAAAATCAGAAATGAAATTAAACATGGTACATGTACAGCAGACATAATGAATTGTTTTAGCTGGTATCCATGAGAGGCGCCTTAATAGGGGCATTGGCAACTGTGAATGGAAGTGCCTTTGTTAATGCATGGTATAATAGCTTGTCACGATGTGCAAGGATTGTAGAGGTGGGCCTTCGTTCCCCTGCAGGATGGCAGATGGATGGAGAACTGCGGACATTGGCTAGTGGACCTGGAAGTACCCCTTGAAGGGTGAGCAGGTGAAGTGTTGGCGAAGTGAAGTTTTAAACACCTTAGTGATATAGAATTGTTTTAAGGCAAAATGTATCTAATGCGAAGTCGATAGATGAAACATCACTCCATTTGTCAGAAACGTGCTTCTCCCACTCATAGCAGTCAAGCGGAAAGTTTGTTTCCTTGCATTTTATTTATTTATTATTATATTTATTTATTTATTTATTATTATTATTTTTTAATTAAACTATATATAAATATAATCGCCTGCCATCAAACCCTGAACTTTTTTGTCTAGACGCTTGACTGATAATTGCGTTTGTTGCAGACGTTTTGGCCTCAACGGCCTTCCATAGTTGCAGACGTTTTGGCTCCTACGGCCTTCCATAGACTGAATGGGCTCCAGCGACTGGTTTGGATAATGACGTTGCATCTCGTGGATGTTTATCGGTTTGTTGATATGTTGTTCTTTACTTTAATGAGAGGAAAACAATTATGCCAAAACTTTTTTTGGATGGAGTGTCTTTTTTTGATAAAAAATGTGACAACAGACATATCAGACAATTGTTACATTACTCTGTATATACCTCCCCAAGATGTAAATTTTTCTGGACCAACTTTTCTGACTGCATTCAATGGAAGAGAGCATGGTTATTGCCTGAGAAATTTAGCTTGTCCAACAAAATAAAAGAGATACATTTTAAGATTCTGCATAATGTATATCCTACAAATTCCCAAATTGCTAATTATTTTGATATATCTAATTTGTGTACTTTCTGCAATATACATGAAGAAACTTTATTTTACTTATTCTATAGTTGCACTCACGTTAAGCTTTTTTGGAGTAACATTATTTTTTATTTGTCGTCCTTATTTAAATGATTTAAATTTGTCTATAAAATATATATTTCTGTATTTCTCGGGCAATGATCATGCTTTCAATCTTATTGTTAATTTTTTTTGTATTACACTGTAAATTTTTTATACACAAAAATAAGTTTTTAAAAACAATACCTAGATTTAATTCTTTCCTTGCTGAAATTTCATTTAATATTGACTCTCTTAAGCTCATTAATAATAATAATAATAAGAATAAGTTTCTTAAAGTTTATGATAATCTTTTTCTTAATGAGTGAGGCTTTGTAATGGTTTTGTTATTTCTTTTGTGTTTTTTTTTTTTTTTTCTCCCCTTGATGTTTTTGTAATTGTATTTTTTCTTCAATGCATTGATGTTATTATTCTTGTATTCAATTAAAAAAAAGGAGTAATACTAAAAAAAAAAGTGTTGATATGTTGTGGACTAGGTTTTTGGATTGGATTGCCTGGACACTTACAGTCAAACTATTTCAAACTGCTAGGATGCCATGAATTTGTGGACAGGCGGAGGCCTGAGGTGAGTTTAGCATTCTAGTCATGTACGTCTCCTCTTTCAAAGATGTATTGAATGTTTAGTCATTGTTAGGGAGTAGTTGTTTTGCGAGACTTCCCCTTATAGAGTGTGATGTATGTTACCGCGGGTGAACCGCTGGGAGAGCGGTGAGGGTCCGGCTTCACTGTAATGGCTTAAATCGCCGGCGTCCTGAGAGTTTAGATGGAGTTTGAGGACGGTGATCGAGTTTTGGACTGTTGTCTTGCTGGGTTGAAGACGCGGCGGATGCGTTGTGTGATGCAATTTGAAGAGGAAGGTTTTGATGATGATGACGATGATGATGATAATGATGTTGTTGAAGTTGTTGGTTTTGAAGTAGTTGTTGTGAAGGTGGTAGCAAGAGCTGACTGAAACGGAGCGTTCTTCAAAACGAAGATGGCTGTGGAATGTGGAACTTGTGGTATATATAGTGGCTTAGGACTCATCTAATTGGTGAATCATAAATTAGATAATGTGGAACCAGCTGCGAGCAATCATCTGCACGTGATCCTCTCAAAATTAGTTTATAAAACTTCACATAATGTTTGTTTTCTTTAAAAAATCATTGATCTTCACTGCCTGATTGATATATGATATAAAGTGGGTCTCAGAGTGTGCAAGAAGCACTGCATTAAATTCAATGTCTTTAAAATATGAAAATTAATTTTACTCCAGTATTTTCAATGGAGCTAGCCTGCTGATCCTGATGGCGCAGGCATGTAAACGGCATTTTGTCTCATTTTACGCTTGGACAATTAAATCAATGCTTGTCTATTTAACAGATTATAATTACATTACAACATAGATGCTGTAAAAGGAAAAAAACTGAAAAAAAGTTTTTATTATCACAGCTTTACTATGATGCTATGAACAAAAGTACTACCCCTAATTTGAACACAAGGGTGAATCACTCTACAATATTACAGTTTCTTACAGTTTGTTGCAAAGTAGACAGCAAATTAATTAAAAAATATTAATAATAATTTTGTGACTGTTCAGGTTTTGACACCAACAGTAAAAGTATTAGTGAATGTAAAGTTTACTGTATGCCATGCCCCTTTATTCACACCCTGTTAAGTGTTGCTTCAGGAAAGCTGGTGGCTGGAGCAACATGGCCACTGGCAAAGAAACTGACAGGGAGATCCACACGGAGCAAAAGAATATTGTACACTAGGAGCAGTCAGCTTCAAAGCAGGCTCATGTTGCGCAGTTAAGATCGTGGCTCGCATGATGGCGATGCTTTCCCGGGATGCTTCGGTCGTGGGTCTGGAGATGGTTTATCCCTCAGCCCCGCAGCCGGACCGACTAGAGGGGTGTTATGTGGACAATGTAAAGAAGGCAAAACCTTCTTCACTGCGTGCGCCTCTGCCCTCACCATGCATGCTATGGCCACCTACCAGCACTAACAGCAATGGCTCATTCACGCGATCAGACTTGGCTATGCGATTCAATTTGCCCCCAAGCTCACGGGCGTGTATTTCACCAGGGTCAGCCCTGTGTCCGCCCCTGTCTTGCAAGAGGAGATTGCTGTCCTCCTGGCAAAGGATGCAATCAAGCTGGTCCCTACGGCTACAGCCAATCCTAGATCTGCTCGTTTTGAACCCCTGGCTTCAGGCTACTGTTCAAAATGCTTATTCAGAAGCGCATCCTCCGGTGCGTTCATCATCGGGATTGGTCTGCAGCAGTAGACCTGAAGGCGACTTACTTTTATGTCTCCATACTTCCACGCCACTCTCAGTTATCTGCAGTTTGCATTCAAAGGTCGAACCTGGCAGTACAAGTCCTCCCCTTTGGGCTCTCTCTGGGTTTTTACCAAGCTCACGGAGGGGTGCCCCAGCTTTGTCTCGTGGGCATCCGCATACTCAATTATGTTGACTGGCTGATTTCAGCACACTCGCGGGATCAATTGATTACGCACAGAGACTGGGTGCTTGCATAGTTCCTTTGAGGCCCCCCACATCTGACTCAGTGGAAGAATCAGGTGCTTGACCCATTATGTTCTTGGCATGCCCACTTGGTCAGCCCGTGTTCTGGGTATAGGTGCCTAATATGTGTGATCCCCACTGGCGATCCCATACGCTTCACTCAGCCACGGTATTGAACCATCTTCTCATATGTGTACCCCCCCTTCTCAGGGTTAGTCCATATGTCTTCTTGCCACCAGGTCTCCCCATTTGGGCAGCAGGTGGCCTCCCCAGCATCCTCCCTATCGGGACTGTACGCTTCCCAACATACTATCATATTTTAAATTCCTAGAAATTATCTAGGTGCATTTTTAACAACTCCCCAAAAAATATAAATAAACCTTAAATCTTTACAGGTAAGTAAGGGCCAGGGGCACATTGATAGGCTGCTTTTCTGGTGCTTTTCTGGCTTTGTGGCTTTTTTGGTGTGCTCATGTGGAGAGCTTGGCAAACCTCTCACCGGTGCTGTGGTAAGGTTCAATTGCTGTGGCGTTATCCATAGATTTCCCCAAGGTGGTTCTCCTCTGGCTGGGGACCGAAACGGTTACCAAAGTAACCCTCCTTCCCCGATGGGGGAACAAAAATGTTCCTTCGCCACAGCGACTGCCCCTTAGCTGTTAGACGTAAAAGGCTCTTTCAGTTAGAAAAGGATGTCTGGTGTGGCACAAGCTGCGTCTTTATACAAGATTAATTGTAATTGACAACCAGTTGTGCACACTGACACCGCCAACTTATTGGCATTTTATTGGCCCGTTTTTATTCTTTTTCAGATGATTGCATTCTGACAAAATCCCCATAGTGGAAGTTTTCACTTAACATTTCCGTTCCCCCCTTGGGGAACGAGGGTTACTTTAGTAACCATTTCCTTACCTATGGTAATTTTCTACCTGAAATTAATTGGACGAACATTTTTCATCTTATTTTTTGTTTATGCCTTACCCAGAATATATAAATACATAAAAATACATGTAGATCATTTACTTAAATAATTAAATCTGGATGTGAAGAGACTTTCAACCTGTTGGAACTCACCTGCACATCGCAGAACTGTTAAAACCTGTCCGAATCAGCTTGTTCGAATCAGGCCTGGAAATTGGTGCCACATTGTCTGTCATCTAGACCTAGCCTAAGGCTTACACCATCACGAGAACAGAGGACCCTGTTTTGAGCAGTGCTTGGAAATTCAAGATTCAAGACTTCAGCAAAATCGCAAGTAACACAAATTAACGTTGTCTCTAACTGATCTGGTGCTGATTAATCTTAAGCAGTTAAAGATAAGCTCAATATCTGCTTTTGTGGTTTCTCAGGTGTGATTCTAAGATCTAGTCAGAAGTACTAGAATTGATTTGAGACTGTTGTCAACTCATTTTGCATCCTCTGAACTGCCTCTGTGTGTATGTGTGAATGTGTGTGTGTGTTTGTTTGTTGTTTGCTTATTACGTAGTTAGTTTCATGTATCGTAGTTTAGTTCAATAAATCTTTGTTCTCATTTTGTACGAACTGTGCTCTCGTTTATGTGCTTATCAGTCATTACCTTGCTAAACCCAATACTGTGTTATGTTATTATCGTTGGCCACGTAAATAATATAAACAAGATTGGTAAAGACAATGTTTTTCTATTTGCTAGACAAATGGTAGATAAAGTGTGAATATTTTAATCTGATTCAATCGGACTCTATTGAGTCGAATCAATGATTCGAATCCTCAAGATCCGATTCATTGAAATGAGCTAATAAATCCCTTATCGGTCTATTTAATGTAGCTTGGACCCTTACAACCAGCAGAACAAAAAAAATGTTTCTAAAGACAATCACCAATTGATCCGTTAATATACTTATTAACACAAGCAAACAAGAAACATTACATTAGATACAGTTTTTAATTTTCTTTGTTGTTAGTTGAAAATAAAGAAATGTAGTAATAGCCTGAAAAGTAGAAGTAGTATAATTATAAAGTTGTTTCATTCATTCTTTCATTAATTTTCTTTTCGGCCAAGTCCCTTTATTAATCCGGGGTCACCACGGCAGAATGAACCGCCAACTTATCCAGCACATGTTTTACTCAGCGAATGCCCTTCCAGCTGCAACCCATCTCTGGGAAACAACCATACACACTTATTTGCACTCATACACGAAGGACAATTTAGCCTACCCAATTCACCTGTACTGCATGTCTTTGGGCTGTGGGAGAAACCGGAGCACCTGGAGGAAATCCACGCGAGCGCAAGGAGAACATGCAAACTGCACACAGAAACGCCAGCTGGCCCAGCGGAAGCTCCAACCAGCGACCTTCTTGCTGTGAGGCTACCTACTGTGCCACTGCATCACCCTAGTTGTTTCATTGTTAGTTTATATTAACTAACACTGCAGTGCATACAAATGTTAACAAGCACAACTTTAGATTTTATTATTGTATGAGTAAATGTTGAACTATGATTAATAAATCTATACAAGTGCTTTTCATAGTTCATATTTGTTCTAAATAAATAAACTAACTGTAAGTAATGGATCAGTATTATTGTACAGTGTTACTTTATTATCTATCTAAATATATTAGACGCTTTAAGCAAAATAAAAAGCAGTCTCTTAGTGGCAATGTGCGAGATCATTTGAAACCAGACCTTTGTAAGCTCTTTGTGTAGTTAAGATATTAATTAACCACTAAAAGGAGGAGCAATTGTAAATTAGGTGGTGCTTTTAAATATTTATTACTATAAACAATTCATCACATGTCCACATTCATTAATGTAACCAACTACAGTTTATTTGAATTCATAGCATAGATATTTACTACTCTTACGTCAAATACATATTTTTAAGATTTGCGTCAATCTTGGAATAAATTAGATTAAAGGAGTGTTTATTTTATTTATTTATTTATTTTTAAGTTTCAGGGGGCGTTTAATTTTATCAAATGCTATAAACATTTTTGCCACTTACCAATTTAGCTTTGGATAAACAAATATTTATTTAAGTGTAATAATTCAGGAGATATTTAAAATTCCCATGTATATTTTGTACTAAAACTCAGCCAAAGTCAAAGAAAAAAAAGCATTTAAACATTAATGTACCAGTCAAAATTATTATGTAGTTTTCTTTGCATACAACAACTAAGAACGATTAGACTATTCATAATTTCCTAGCACATGGTGTCATGCTACTCTATCTAAATATCTGAAAATTGAGCAGCCATGAACACAGACAGAAGACTTGAAATGACATTTTGCACAGAGGAAATCCAAAGATAAAATCCACTTTGTTAAAAATGTGTCTGCTCCGGTAAAAATGAATTGAATTAAATGAATTTCAGCTGACTGTTGTCACAGCATGTTTATTTCAGTTTATTTGTTTATAACTTGAGGTCTTCAACCATTTTGCTATTCTCAAGCCAATGTACTTGTATATATTCCAATTAGTTGAAGCTATTGTTTTATTGATTTTTATGTCAACATTTTATGAAAGTGCTTTTACTAGCTGTAATGCGCAGCTATTTTAATTTTCAGTCAACACAATATGAGAACAAATCTCCATCTCGGTTTTTAGGTAGGCTTTTACAATAAGAATGTATATCTTAATTTTCCAAAGTTGCTTCAACATAAAAGAGATAAAAATCCTAATTTATAAATATTACTGGAGCATTTACATTTCCTGTTGTTTCACTGAACAAATGGAGACATAATCTCTGTTCAATACCATGCAGTTTTCTTCAAATAAAATGGAGATAAAGGCAGTGCAGGCACTTGTGGGGAAAAACTGGCACCATTTTTTCCCCCCACTTTTGAAGACTGTAGACATCACACATGAAATAGTTTAAATTTTACTTTTAAAAAATGTGCTAATTAAAAAACATTTGTAGGCTAACACTATATATACCCATACACTGAGCCTGTGTTTGACAGAGTTTATGCCATTTGCTTTGAAATTAAGCAAGCATCTGCTCTATTTGAAAGTAAGGGAAACTCTAAATATTTGTTAAATCTGTTTTAAGGGTCTTTCTACACACATGTAAAACCATCCTTATGTAATGCCCTCTCTCCACTCCCTGATCTCAAAAGATGAGAGACAAATCATGCTGCGAACATGTGAATTTTTAAATAAAGGAAAATATTCTTATTATTAATTATGCTGACATCAAGTGTAGTAACTTTAAGTGTGGTAGATTTGTAACCAACTACCAAATTACAAAGTACATCATGCTTAAAATATCTGCAAAATTCCACAACTAAAAAGGTATAATAAAAATTATCAATAATGTTATGAAATATAAAGCATAGCTCATCCATTTTAACAATAAAATTTCTGTTGGTCACCACAGGTGAATTTGAGTGACCACTTTGATGACCAACCATCAGAAAACTTTGACCTTCAAATGAAATTAAATTTCATGAAAATTTGATTGCCTGATTCTTGTCACAAAAAAGCACATTGACACGTGAGGTAAAATAAAAATTTAAAATCATTTAATATCACCCCTTGACCCAATTTTCTTTAGCAGATATTCTCACTATTAGTTCCTTTAGCAGATACATATTTATGTCACATTTTATGTATCTCAATACACCTGGAAATCCCTGGAAATGTGCATTACAGAACACAGAGTTTCAGTTGAAATTGATGTGTGCTGGAGTCTAAAAGAACCCAGTGCACCAGCAACCGTTCCTGGATGACATAAATCAGCTCCCCCCTCCCCTTCTTTTCCGCTCAGTCTGTGAATTTCACTACAACGTGACTTCCCTCCCACAGTTTTTATGAAACAGCTCGTGGCTTGAGCTGCCTTTGCATTCTTCTACTCAGAGGGAAAAAGGAGAAAGAGGCTGTATGTTGTACATGTATGTGCAGATCTTATGTCACAACTTGCCCATGTGTTTCAGTCTGGCCAATAAACATCCTCTGTTACTATTTTCCGCAGCTTGCTTATTGCTTTACTCATAATCCTATGTTATATGGCATATAAAGACTAGAACAGGCAGTTGTACAGCATTTGATGTTCTCCCACATCGAGGAGATATCTAGGTGGTGATATGGGCTTAAACACAAAACATATTACAGTCCAAAAATGTGAGGGAATTGTATTAACCCAAGCAATTGCAAGTAAATGTCAATTCAGCTACTTTCAGCGACCAGGTTTCCTCTCAAATAGATACATTTCTGGGTTAAAAATAGGCAGCTGTTGGTCAAAAACAGGATTATATTTTGAGAATTGACATGTGGAAAGTTCAACTTACAGGTGGATGCAGGCTACAAATGCATTTCTATAGGCAGCCTACAGGATAATGGCTTTTATGTGGTCTTATAAGGATTTGGCCTGGCTTCATGATCCAACTTGAACTACTGCAGCTGGCAAAATACTTTAGTGAATTTTAAGTTCCTAAAAATATATCTAAATTATTGAAAGGAACCGATGTTCTGCTTTTAAAATTTTGTTTAGAATTTGGTTTAGTTTAGTAATCCTAAACTTAGAGATAAACAAATATTGTCATTTGCATTCCCAGAATTATTTACATATAATAAGTATTTTAAATAATTTGTAAGAAAGTTACAAGAGATGCTAGCATAAAGGGACCAAAGAATGCATTGACACATTGTGTTTAAATTGTTCTCTGGTATCTACATGGAAGGTTTGGTTTAGTTAAGTGTACAACATCTCAAGTAATGGTTTAAAAAGCTCAATTAGAACCCCGTGATTCACTCCAAGAATGAAAAGCTCTGTTTTTAACTCACCTTGGTACCTTTACTTTTTACGTTATACATTATATTTAAGTATACACTCTTTAAGACATACAGTATGTTTATAAGGTTGGTCTGGGCTGCATGGAAAACATTGTCACTTAGTAGGCTACGAAGACTCTAAATGTACATCTTAACTAAAGTTGTAGAATTTCTTAGCCTGTTCCAACAATACCTTAAAGACATTGTTTAAGGTTTACCTATATTACAACCCCAAATCAGAAAAAGTTGGGACAATATGGAAAACTCAAATAAAAAAAACAAAGTCGTGATTTCTAAATTTACTTTGTATTTCATTGCACACAATACAACAAACATTATTTAATGTGTTCCTCATGATTTTTGTAGTTTTTAAATTCAAAATAAACATGTATTCCAACAGTAAAGCATTTACCACTTTGTAATTTTGCTATTCCTTTTCACAACACTTAAAAGATGTTTAGGGATTGAAGACACCAAGTGATTGAGTGTTTCAGGTGTAATTTTGTCCCAATCTTCCTGTAAAATGTCTTAACAGTATGTTGTCTTTGTTGTCGCAATTTGCACTTTAAAATGCACCACACATTCTCTATTGGAGAAAGAGCAGGACTGCAGGCAGGTCAGTCAAATACCTGTATCTTCTGTCTCCAGAGCCAGGACTTTAATGTGTGCAGAATGTGGTTTTGCATTGTCTTGTTGAAATGTGCATGGGTGTCCCTGATAAAGAAGGCAACATATTGTGCTCCAAAATCTTTATGTACTTTTCAGTATTAATGATGCAATCACAGAAGTGCAAGTTACCTTTGCCAAGGGCACTTGAACATAACAGACCCTGGCTTTTGGACATGTTGCTGGTAACAGTCTGGATAATCCCTGTCTTCTTAGGTCCCGGGCCCATGGTATACATTTCTCCACAAAAACACATGAAATACTGATTCATCTGACCACAGTACACTGTCCACTGTGTTATGGTCCGTTCCAGATGCCTCCAAGCCCAGAGAATTTGAAGGTGCTCCTGGACACTGTTAGCATAGGGCTTCCTTTTGGCACAGTAGAGTTTTAGAGTTAGTATTTGTGGACTAAGTATTGTGGTACTTAACAAAGGTCATGTAAAGGTCATATATATATA